>LPNX010687848.1:129117-154272 GCA_001517045.1 Pseudotsuga menziesii
ACCAACCAATACCCAATGCTCACTCTTTCACCAACCAGTGATCCATGTTTTCTCTGTACACCTTGTTTTGACGCTTAGTAGACTTATGGTCCTTTTGGTCCTAGCACCCTTGTTGTATGTGGTACCATGAGAACCTTTGGTATGATGACTTAACCTTATTTTATTTTATTTTATATGACCACTTGACTGTTAGTACCCTATCCTAAGTCAACTTAACATTATTTTATGTTATGTTTGGTAACAACCATAAAAGATAGGAGTTTGTGGATTAACCTTTCTAGAAGGCTTGTTAAGATTATAAATTCAAGTTTTGAATTTCATTTTAGAGAGTGCGTTCACAAGATAAATTTGAAGATATGATCTTTCACCTGTCTAGGATTTGCTGATGCTAATAGATTGACGTCTAGGGTTTTGCTTCTATCTCTGAGCTGCCACCACCTCTCCTGTCAGCCTACTAGTGTTTTCGTCTTCCTGTTCAAGTTGTTGCTGTTATGAATAAGTCATGTCAATCTTCTCAACTTGTTAAGGGTTTCCTTGACGTGTGTTGATCTTCCTTGAGATGGGCATAATCTTTTGTAGGATGCTAATTCTGATAGAAGCCCTTCTTGGGGAGGCCATGACTAATAGACACCTTTCTGTTAAGGGTTGTGACTAATAGAATCCTCTTAGGGTTGGGACGTGACTGATCTAAGCCCCTTAGATTTGAACTATGATTGAGTTGCTAGTTGGGCCTTGACTACGTGGAACCCTTCTTGAGTTGGGTCATGACTAGGTAAAACCCTTCTTGGGTAGGTCATGACTGTTTGACCTTACCTTAACTAAACCATAGAATGTTGATGCTTTCTCTAATAGGTCGTGACTATTGATGACTTTTTTGAGCCCTCTTGGACATGTCATGACTTTTTTGTGACTTCTTAGATTGGGTCATGATCACTGTTGCTTGCCTAGACTTAGGATGTGACCCTTATGCTATTTGTTAGAGCGGATCGTGACCCTTGGGACTTGGGGTTGTTTAGACTTGAGCTATGACTCTTAGATGCCACTTGTGCTGGGCTGTGACCGTTGTGTGTGCTCATTGAACTTGAGTTGTGACCTCTATGAGGTATTTGTACAGATATATGATTCTTGTGGGTTGTTAGGACTTTGACTTGACCTTGCTAGGTTGCTAAGATCTCAGCTGTGACTTGTGTTAATATTCTTGAACTGGTTGTGATCCTGCTGGTGCCTAACTGTGTTTGGGGCTGGGTATCACTGTTGGGGTTTTCACACTTGGTGACTGAGTCATATTGATTGCTACTGTATGTGCCTAACCTTATTCCTAACCTTTTGTCTCTCAATATATGTCAATTGTTTCATTGTTGATCTTGTCCTTTTAGTGACAAGATTTGATCCTAAAAGTATATGAGTATAAGGCTGATTCAAACCAGATATGAACGGGCATTGTTATTTATTAGTTTCTAGTCATTAGTTTGTTTTTTGTACTATATTATTGTTTATGTTCTGTACATTGCATTTGATGAAGTGTATCTCAAGGACCAACTTTAACACAGTGACCATTAGAGTGTTAAAGTTAAAAGAGATTAAAGTTATGTTTTGTAAATTTATCTTTCCTTGCTACAGTTGTACCAATTTTGGGGTTGAGTATCACTGCTGGGGTTTTCACACTTGGTGACTGATTCATATTGACTGCTATTGTATGTGGGGCTGAGTATCACTATTGTGGTTTTCACACTTGGTGACTAAGCCATATTGACTACTACCCCATATTTCCATAATGACTACTACCCCATATTGATCTACCCCATTTAGATTAGTTTTTCATTGAGCAATATGTAATTTTTAAAATTTCTGGTTGTTGAACAGCTGCATGGTGCAAAATGGGATACTAAAGTGGTAGGAAAAATGGATGCAATATTGGATGCTAACATGGTGTTATTAAGGGCACAAATATGGCGCTAATGAGGGTGTCATTTAAGAAGCAAAAGTAGACACTCGCTAGGAAGCAAAATATGATGTTATTTAGGAAGCAAACGTCGACATTGTTTAGGAAGCAAAGTTGGACGATATTCTGGAAGCAAACCTCGACGTTGTTTAGGAAGAAAAGTTGGATGATATTCTGGAAGAAAACCTCGACGTTGTTTAGGAAGCAAAGTTGGACGCCATTCTGGAAGCAAACCTTGACGTTGTTTAGGAAGCAAAGTTGGACGCTATTCTAGAAGTAAAAAAAGAGACGCTATTTTGGATGCCATAAAGGATGCTATTTAGGAAGCAAAAAAAGGCGTTTCTTGAGACGCTTTAAGTTTTGTCCATGACGCGTCCCATTTAGCATCTAGTTTTACCACTAAATGTAAAAAAAAATTACACTAAAAAGGGACACTAAATGGGACAATAATTCCAAGATTTGTTGTAGTGAATTTTTCCAAACATGTTCGAAGAAGAGTTGAGCATTCAACTGTGTTGTCGTAGTATTCTTGCATGGAATGTTATAGACATCTTGGAAAATATATCGACTACTATTAAGATCGTGTCATGTTGATGTTTAGTAGTAGGATATCCCATCAAGTAGTCCATAGAAATAGATTCCCATGGTCGACTAGGAACTGGCAAAGGCATGTACAATCCTTGTCATTGATTCGGTGATTTAGAAATGGCACAAACCACACATGATTGAATGTACCTATTGACATCAGATTTAAGTGAAGGCCAATAACAATACTTTTGTAGGATGGCAAGGGTCTTTTCTCCTCTAGAGTGTCCTACAGTATTGTTGTAGTGTGTGTCCCAAATGAGATTCTGTCAGTGTTCACTTGTCAGTACATAAAGTTATCCTAGTTTGTATAGCAAGGTATCTTTAGCAAGTAGTCAATAGTGGACAACGGGTAGATTTGAATCTATCATTAAATTGCATAAAATACTTAGTCTACGGAATACAATTGAGTCCAAGTAGTGGTTTCATAACCCTGCATACTCATCACTTTAAAAAGGAGAGTACTACATGGTCGAATTAGAAAATAAGATGCGGCATTGGATTTACCTTTCTAATACTTAATTACCAACTGAAATTGTTGCAGGTAATTAATCGACTTGAGTTGTTGAGTCATTTGTAGCTTCAAATGGAATGAGGCGAACTGTAAGGGCTTGTGGTCAGTAAGGATAGTCGTTTCCTTCCCAAGGATGTGATGTCTCAATTGCTTAAGGGATTACACAATTACATACAGTTCCTTTTCATACGTCGAATACCTTTTGACGGTGTCGTTAAAATTTTTGGAATGAAAAGTGACTAGGTGACCAGACTGAGTGATAACTGCACCTAAATCATAGTCTGATGTGTCTGTCTCAATCTAAAAAGGATGATTCAAATCAACTAACTCAAGTACTGGTGTAGTACAAATATTGTGTTTGATTTGCTCAAAAGCTTGTTGTTGTGTTAATGTCCATTTGAAGACAATTTTCCCATTTTCCTTAGTCATCTTATTCAAACGCCAGGCTATGTGACTAAAGCTGAGTATGAATCATCGATAAAAATTCTCCAAACTAAGAAAAATTCTTAGTTCATGAATGTTTTGAGGAATGAGCCAATATTTTAGGATTTGTACCTTATCTGGATCGATGTGGATGCCTGCTGAGTCAATTACATACCCCAAATATTTGATTTTGTTCATCGCAAATGAGCTTTTGTACATATTCAAATAGAGTGAATGTTGTCGAAGAGTGTCGAGGACTTGTCGAAACTGTCAGACATGTTCTTCTCATGATCGACTAAAAATCAAGATATTATCTTGGTAGAAAATGACACACTTGCCGATGAAAGGTCGAATAATGTCATCCATATATCACATGAAGGTTGTAGGTGCATTGGTTAAGCCAAAAGGCATGAATAACCATTTAAACAATACTTCTTTGGTTTTGAAATCAGTTTTCCATACATTGGTGGGTTTGATCGGAATCTGATGGTATCCCAAATCAAGGTTGAGCTTAGTAAATAACTTAGCACCTTTCAGACAGTTGATGAGGTTGTCTATCCTTAGAAGAGGGTATATGTTCTTCATCGAAATCTTGTTGAGAGCCCGATAGTCGATGCACATGCTCCAAGTCCCATCTTTCTTTGGAACGAGGACGACTGGACTTACACATGGAGAAGACCTGGGTTAGATGTTTCCTTCGTTGATTAAATCTTGAATCTTTCTACGAATCTCTTCATTCTCAATAATGGATCTTCTATAAATAGATGTGTGAGGTATTGAAGAACCAGGAACAAGTTCAATGGAGTGTTTTACCTGACAATGTAGAGGTTATTTGTTTGGATCTTGAAATACGTTTTGGTATTTATCAAGAATGTTGTTCTATTGTTGTTGTCATCATAAGCTACACTGGTCGGTGAGTTGACTAGTTGTTGTAGTTTTCCTAGGATGTTGAGGCTTAATCATGATCAATGTGAATTTCTAAGCATGATTGATGAGCTTCTTTTTTTGTTTGGAATATACCATCACAACTGTTGGTGTAGGTCGTCGCTTTGGTATGTCATACCATTGGTTTTGTACTTTGACAATCACCTTTTAAGGTCATGACTGATAACTTCCATGTTGATCCCATAAGTAAGGCTTCCCAAATAGGGTGTAAGCTATGGAAAGCTGTGCCACGTTACAGATAAATTCATCTTCAAATGACTTAATGAAGTAGGCGAGTCTACATTTTTGGGTGATTCTCAGTTCCTATCCATTCTTCATCCAACTAATATTGCAAGGATGTAGATGTGGATTGGTCACAAGACCTAGTTTCTTCATGAGATATTCACAAACGAAGTTCTTCTGGCTACTATTATCCACAATCAGATGCAATGGATTGTTTTAAATCCATATCTATGTATGGAACATGCACTCTTGTTCCTCGTTCAGAGGTATCATGCCATGACGAATTGTGGTAATCACGCCATTTCCCTACAGGGGGTTGTTTGCTACATTCCATTTTATCTTTATGAGGGTGATTTTTTCCATGATATTGCTTTAGTGGGGTCAGCTGAGAAGGGTGGCTTGACTTGTTGTAGTCGGCTGGTGACTTATTGTTGCATGTTCGACCTATCAGCTTGGTCACGAAATGTGCTTTTCATTTCTATTTAGATTCAACTTCTTATGTCGGCTCACTCGACGATTTTTTTTGTTTCGTCATCTTAGGTTGGGTATTTAAGATGATTATGGATAGAGGATTTTCTTCTTCTTCTAGAGGTCCAAAAATTTCAATGCATTAGCCAGCTTCAAAGGCTTCTTCCTTTTGTAATTAGTGAGCAGTTTTGCAATAGGAAAATCTGTCCTCCATGCTATACTTGGGATATGGTAGGTTGTGTTGGATTGCACCTCAAGATCCTGGAAAATGTATTTTATTTGAGGGTAATAATCTAATTCTTTGGCTTTGTAAAGTCGAGTTCCAGCTAGATGTGTGTGGTTGGTCGTATATTTCAATGGACGAGTTGAGGAACCCTCCATCTCTATGAAATAGTTTTCAGGAGTTGAAACCAGTTTTCAAGCCACATCCTGGAAACCTTGGGGCCTTGAGGGTATCCCTTGGGCTGAAAAGCTTTGAAATTGTACATGAGATAGGTGGATTTAGTTGTAAAAGTGTTATCTTTGATTGGAGATACCTTGGACATGGTCAACCAGATGAGTAAATATGGAAATATGATTGGTGACCCTATTTCTTAACATTTTTCATAAATCGATTGGATGACTCTCACCAGCTACTATGCCCAGTTGAAGACTTTTGATTTAGCTGCAATAACTTTTACTACTTCGAGCATATCTAGTTGAAGGTCAGATGGTCGACTAGTGCTGGTTAGAAATATGGAGACAATGATGGCAACATACTTGTATGTATGGTATTGGATTTTATTACTTACTATCCCTGGAGAACTATTTCCCTTGGGTGTCCCGGTAAATTCTTTGACTAACTTTGGATTGAGACCAATTGGTACTAGGGGTCCTTGGTTTGGAAGGTCGGTGGAAACAATTATGAGAGTGGCATTAATTTGGAATAGTTGAATGAATTAGAGATTCCCTTTGTGATATCGACTAACAATGTATTGGGCGATGAGATCTTTCAAACCATTGAAGGTATCTAGCAGAGGTGCTCCTAGGTAGTGTCAAATTTTATCTATGACTAGCTTATTGGCTTCTTCAATCCATTTCTTGTCTAGAATTCCCCATTTCCTAATGTATTTGTAGTGCTTCCCCCATTGGTGTTCTTCTGTTATAGCTTTCCATATTATGAGTAGTCTAGATTTTAGAGGTGCCATGGAAGCTTCTTCTTCTTCTTGATAAATTCGTTTTGCAGCTTTCACGGATATGGTTTGAGATGCTTTCTTCGGGGCCATTTGTTTTACTGGTATCGGTGATGAAATAGGGTTTACAAATTCTAGGGTTTCAAACTCAATTTGTGAATTCTCCAACTCTTTTCAAAATAAGTCCCAACTGTGCTCGAGGTCTTATTTTATAGGCAGGTGGTGGAGAACGTTATTGATTTCGGTAGGTGAAGGCATTGAATGCAAGTTTTGTGCTTGATAGTTGGTTTGTACATGTGAGGACTCTTTTCTTCATGCCTTGGATGTCGATTATCATAACTTCGTCATCAAGGGTGGTCATAATAGGTTGCTAGTCAAACCAATCGACTTGTGTCCTTGATGGTTAACTGCTCCTACGGTCATCGGTAGTTGGTTTCTTTACTTTGGCTTGATTAGAATACATTCTTTTGGTTAATTTTTCTAGTCGAGTCTACCTCGTTCTCCTAGTTCCACTCTGTCGTCTATGTGCTACTTACCATTGTCCATGTCTTAGGATTTTCCATCGGTAGTTGGTTTCTTTACTTTGGCTTGATTGGAATACATTCTTTTGGTTAATTTTTCTAGTTGAGTCTACTTCGTTCTCCTAGTTCCACTCTGTCATCTATGTGCTACCTACCATTGTCCATGTCTTAGGATTTTCTTATATAGTATTGCTATTAAGTTAGTTTCCTTTAACTACTTTTCTTTTAACGCTAGTTTAATTAATGTACAAATAATTATTTGTTACAAAACTCGGGACACGATGTTTGACCAAATGGTGATAATTCCATTCAGTCGATGTCGTGCCTATATTATGCTCTGTATCATTTAAGTTGGGCGTTGTTGACTACTTTTCTACAAATATTCCCTTGTAATGTTTTTAAACTGAGTGATCCATTATTGTTTAATTCTTCAACTATGCATAGACCAAGCCAAGTTATATGAAACTTCTTGGGTTTTCCCTTTATTCGACTATCATAGAGTAATACCAGATCCCCCACTAATACATATTTCCTTTTTATATTGCGGTCATGCCATACTTTCTGATATTGTTTCTATATTTCTTGATGATTGATTGTTATTTATCATTTCTTTTCTATATTTGATAAATCAAAATTTATGTCTTCAATTGCTTTGATACTATCTAGGTGAAGTATATTGGCACAACTTCGACTCTAAATAAATGTGCGTCGGGTAGCTTTTCGTTGATCTCAACAGGATTTTCTCCTATTTCTATTCTCAACAGGTGGTCCGACCTCACATTTCTTTTTCCTAGTCGAACAACTATTTCAAACACAAATTCTTGAAATAAGAGAAGCCATCTGCATAGTTGGCCATGATGGAGTGGTTTATTGACCAAATAATTAAGTGCTTGATGGTATGTATAGAATGTGAATGGATTAGCTAGTAAATAATATTGATATTTTTGCAGGGCGAAGATCATTCCCAGAGCTTCTCGTTCTATGGTCAAGTAATTATTTTCTGGTTTATTCAATTTGTGACTAGCATAGGCATTAGGATAATCCATTTCATCTTCTGCTGGTTGTATAAGTATCACACTGACTGTGATTCCAGAAGCGTCAATATGTACATGGAACCTAATTGACCAATTTGAAATTTCACTATTGGTTGTTCGACAAGTTTATGTTTTAGCATCTCAAAAGATTTTGCACATTCTTGAGACCAGAGAAACTCCTGGTTGTCCTTCAGTAGCTCCTCTAGTGGATATGTTATGTTGGAGTGATATCTTATAAATTTCTTGTAGTATCCTATATGGCCAATATGTATCCAAACTTGCTTAGGATTTATAGGTGGCTTAAGGTCAAGGATAACTTTAATCTTGGAAAAAATACCTTAATTAATTTCTTATAGACACCGTGCCCTAATAATATACCAATTGGCGTCAGAAATATGCATTTATTAACATTTATAGACAACTGGATATGTCAGCATTGTTGAAGCATCAGCCGAAGACAATGGATATGATATTTGATCAAGGAGTATATCGTCCAATTGTCGAAGTAGACTGCCATTGTTTTGTACAGGTATTCCTGAAATTCTTTTACTACTATTATGGAGATTAATGCAGGCACATTCTTTAATCCAAATGGCATTACTCTATATGCAAAAGATCCAAATTCACACACAAAAGTTGTTTTATGTTGGTCTTCTTTTGCAATTGGGACTTGATTATATCTTTAGAAACCATATGTGAATGAGTAACATTCATGTCCAACGATTTCATTAATAATTTTTTCAGTGAAAGGAGTCGGGAATGGGTTAGTTAATGTTACTTTGTTGAGCCACATGAAGTCGACACATATTCTTAGTCTAGTCGAGTCTTGCTTCTTTGGTTTCACGACTATATGACTGGCCCATTCAGATTGGTCTATAGGGTATATTATCCCCGCAACTAGCATATTGTCAATTTCTTTCTTTACGATCTCTTTATACTTACGTGATATCTTGTATGGCCACTTTTTGACTGGCCGAGCATATGGTTTTATGTTGATTTTCATTTCTCTTAGATATTTTATGTCTCGTGCAAAGACATCTTGGTATTCCTTCAATAGATTGGTAATTTTGATTACTTGTTGGCCTGTCCACTAATCTTCAATTTTATCCATCTTTGGTCTATCATCGTGAGAGATGTCAACTTCTTTAATATTGATTTGGGCATCCATCCACTCAGGTGATTTTGTTTCAGTAGTACATATGGATCAAAAGTTCCACGAAATATTGCCATGAATAAGTTAACATGGTTATTTTTCGACGATAAATTAATAAATATGTTGAACATAAATTCTTCTGGTCCCCGATCATCATTGCTATTGCGACGTAAATGACTGTTTGTCACTATAGCGACGGATGTTCGTCTCTATTGCGACGAAGACACACATTTGTCGCTCTAACGATAAAAATCTAAACATTTGCAAATCAACGGTCATCATACTAACGATCATTGACTTTTTCTTATTGTTGAAATTTGACTGTTGTGCCTTTTCGCTGTAACCGCCACTATCGTTGATCTATAAATGCATGTTCTTAAGACATATTTCATCAAATGTTTGCCTATAGTTGCAACCATTTTTTTGCTTATTGTTTGATCTGTAAGTCCAAGAGTCTGGTATTGGTTTAACACATTGAATTTTTGCGTGATCTCCTTTAGTTTCCAGGTTAGTATTTTTAAATTATTTGTCTGCTTTAATGTGTAGGGTCATATGTAAAGTGAGTCGACTATTCATTTTCTCCTCAATACTATCAAATCCAATACCAACATGGCAAGAGATGGATGATTAGGAGGTATTAATTTCAATGTATCATGACAAAGTTTACAATTTTGTTAGGGAATATGGTACATGAGAAAGAATGGGTTTGTCTTAGATTAATGGGTGTTTTAGCTAATTTTAAAATCTTTGTAAAATTTTAGTTTTGCATTGAGGTTTGTGGTTAGTGAACTAATATTTTTCAAATGAGTAAATATAGTGCCATCAAGATTTTTCTCTTAATCATTGTTTGATTAAAAAAAGATGAAGATGAACTAATTAGGGAAACAAGATCATTGCTTTTGAAATGTTTGATTTGTTTAGTTTCTTATTTATAGAGGGGTAAACTAGCATGTGGTAATATCCTATGTGAAAAATTGTTGAAGCATTGTGATCCCATGTGCTTGTGAGAAATCATGTTTCCTAACTTGGGAGAACATAATCGTTGGGGGAGATTTAAATTTTATCACTAAATATAAAAAATATAGTGGTTGGTGGTAAGAATAGACCCCCATGCTAACTTATTCCTTAATAATTTGGAAAGGAGGGGTATTGTTTGTGATATGTAACATGTCGAAGTAAAGTCAACTTGGATTTACTAATTATATTTGTCACTTTTCATGTCACGTCCTTTAATTTTCTGTCTCCTTTAATATATATATATATATATATATATACTCTATTTAATTTAATTATACATTGATTGAGTTTGTTTGGTTCTTATATGCTATTAGAATGTCAAAGAAATATACTTGGGAAGAAAATAATAAGAAGTATGCTGAGTTTAAGGCAACATTGGAGGCGAACGGTGATGGAAAGTGTTATTGCCCATGCAATGATTGCAGGGGTTTGCAAATGAGAAGAATTTTAAGAAAAAGTGCTGAGAAACATTGTAAGGAGAATGGGCATGCTGAAGGGGGGTTTGAATATCGTCCCTTGGTAAGACGTTATTCATTAGATAATGTACTTCTTGTAATAATTTTGATCATGTATTCACAAAATGTTTTATCATTTAAAATTTATGTGCTGTATATTATACACTAATGTTATTACATTGTTTGTAATTATAAAGACAATGCCCCCTAAATGTTGACCGCCAGAGAGTTATTTGCCACATAATTATAGTATAAATACTAATTTACAAGGTGATGAACATGGATATCATAATATTGAAGATGAAGTTCTTAATGATCCTATGGACGAAGACGACATTATTGATACAAATGACGAAGATGGGATAGATAGATTGATCCAAGACACATTTCCTCCATTAGATGAGGACAACCTCCATGATATTGATGATGTTACTCTACTCGAGAAGTCCCAAGAGCCTCTTTATGAAGGCTCAACAAAAAATCTTCTATCTACTATATTGTTGTTGGTGAACTTGAAAGTTTTGAATGGTTTCTCAAACACTTGTTTCACACAGATCCTAAGGTATGTAATGTATTAATTGCATCTTCACATGGCATATTGAAAAGTTCACTATTTCCTCTATTTATAGTGTTAATTTATTCATAAATTAGGGATAAGCAATATTTATGATTTATACTGTTTACATTTCATTTTTTTTGGTCAATGTTCAGACTGTTTGGTGAATTTCTATTACCACCATCAAATAATTTACCGCGCACATGTCTAGAGGTATTCTTGATTATGAAATAAATTGGAAAGGACTATCAAGCTATTGATGCATGTCCTAATGATCATATTATATATTATGGACAATATGCATCAGAAAAAAAATGCCCATGATATGAAATTAGTAGATATCGAGCTGATCAAGTAACAAAAAAGGTGCCTCACAAAGTTCTTCGTTATATTCCCATAATTCCACGTTTCCAACGACTATTTAGGTGCCAAAGTATAGCACAGTTTATGGATTACCATGCAAAGAACATAAGTGAAGATGGTGTTCTTCGCATGCCTGCAGATGGTTCTGCATTGAAGAACATCGAAGAAAAATGGCCAATTTTTAAATATGAACCTCTTAATGTTAGACTTGCATTGGCAGCTGATGGTTTCAATCCATTTGGAGAGCTTCGTTCTACTTACTCAATGTGGCATGTTTTTCGTCATAATCAATAACCTTCCTCCTTGGATGTCGATAAAGAGAGAGAACACAATGTTGGCAATGATTATTCCAGTTAATTTTTTTAAAGTAGTTATATTATTTCATTTCTTTGTTTCATTGCTGCATGAGAACACCTTTTGTATATTGGGAAACAAACTGAATAACATCGTATATTGTTCTAAAAATGAGGTAAGTATCAAGTAAAGATATGAATGTATATATTGAGCCTCTTATTGATAATCTATCGAAGTTATGGGCTGGCATCACTATGTATGACATCTCTAGACCAATAGGGCAGAAACAATTCCAATTCCATGGAATACTTGCATGGACAATTCATGACGCTCCCAGGTTAACACATTTTTGTGGTATGTAAATTTCTGTTGCACTTTAAATTAATATTTTTTTTTAAGGTAAATATCATGCATTTTTATTTAAATTAATAATCTTTTGATGCTTACAACATAAATACATATATCTTGCAGGTATTCAAACAAAGGGAAAATTTGCATGTCCAGTCTGTGGTCCTAGGATAAAATCTCGTCGTTCAAGAAGTCTAATAAAGGAGGTGTTTGATGAGTATAGGAACTTCCTCCCTAAGAACCATAAGTATTGAACTACCGAGAAAAAAAATTCAATGGTAAAGAAGAGAATGGGAAGAAACCACGAAGAATGACACCTCACCTATGGAAGTTGGAATATAATAGACATCGTCATGGTATGCAAATTGTATATGTAGAATATAAATATGTAATATTATGAATTTTATAGTTTTATTGAATTTTCTCTACCATGGGTGTCATGAATTATTGTTAATGTGTTTTCGTTTATGTTTAATATTTATTGTCATGAAGGCATGAATGGGATTCCACGAGGAATGAAGAGTTATCCCATACAATTCAGTTGGTTGCCTTACTACGAGCACCTACAAATAGCTCATTTGTTCGATACAATGCATATTGGGAAGAATGCAATCTTAGATGGAAGGACTGACAAAGATAAAATTGGAAAAATTTGTAGTGACATTGCAGAAGCCAATCATGCATTGCAAAGTATAATTAATTCCAATTTCGAAGAGGAGTACCGAAATATAATTAGTCTTCCATGGTTATTGACAGATCAACAAAGAAATGATATAAAAGAGGTCATTAAGAAAATAAGGTTTCTGACTGGATTTTCGTCGAACATACAAAATATCTTAACAAAAAAATGGTGATTTTGGTGGTGTTAATACTCATGACTGGCATACATTCATTAAGGTAATTATTTACCTATATAATTTCCATTTAGTACATCTTTTTAGTAATTGTGGTATTTTATTTGGAATTTAAATAAATAATGATTATTTTATTTTCATTACAGTACGCTCTACCTCTATCTCTCCCAGATAGCTTTAACGACAACTTAAAACAAGTTATATACGATCTTGGTAAATACATGAGGTAAGTAACAATTTATATGCATGAAAATGTTTTCTCACTTTGTTACATATCTTATTGACATATTGGAACTTTATTATATATGACTCAATCTTGTTGATCATTGTTATTTTCTTGCATCATTTGTAGGTGGCTTTCATCTAAAGAAATCTCTAAAGAATATATTAGGTATTGGAAGAGAGAAATTCCTCGTCTAATGTGTGGAATGCATAAGTATTTACCTCTAGGATTTTTCAATGCACAAGAACACTATCTCATACACCAAGTTGAGGAGATTGAATTGTGTGGACCTATACACACAAGATCAATGTGGATGGTGGAAAGGCATTTGAAGTCATTGAAGGATTTTGTTATACAAGGAAAACATCCTGAGGGTTCTATTGTGTAGGGCTATATGGTATATCAATCCATGGTGTATATTAGTCAGTATCTTTCAAATTTAGCAAAAAATATCAATCTTCCTCGCATTTGGCATGTCAACTCCATCAACAAATTTGAAGGGGAGGTCATGTTGGGGAATGGTAGAACAAGGAAAGTGAAAGGTAATTAGATGGTGTATATTTAATTTATTATACAATTAAATTTTCAATTTCATATATATCTTGCTCATGTAATTTTTATTATTCCATCAGTATTGTAAGGTAAACTTAATTGCCTTTAATGATAACTAATTTGCAATTCTTAATTCTTATTTTTCTATATAGTTGGTCGCATGTGGGATGTAGTACATTTATAAATTGCAAACAATCTTGATTGGATGGAGGAATGGATAGAACGATGTATAGAATTCTATGGTACCTTATCATGGGAAGGGGTGAGTAAATTGATTAAAACAATGCATCATCATCGAGAAGAATATCTCGATGAACTTACACAAAGGGAAATTGATTTAGCATGTGGTTTAAAAGATAAAAAGGCAAGTATATTTTATACCCTGATCATTTTTTTCGTTGTTTCCCATTATATAAATGTATTTCTTTTGTTTATTTATTCTTATATATATGCATTTACTGAGTCGGGCATGATGCAGTTGGTACACCACAACGCTATGTGGTACAATGGTCATAAATTTCACATCAAAAAGTTGGATGACAAGAAGAAAACATTCGATTGTGGGATAACTGCATTTTTTCAAATCACTAATGTTTCCTCTAGAAGTGACAAGCATCCAAAAGTATTTGAAAATAGGTACTATAGTTATTTGGAAGATATAATTGAGTGTGAATTTAATTCATTTAAAATAGTTATGTTTGAGGTCAAATGGTACAAGATACGAATGAATGAACGTGATCCTGAAAGAACTGTTATTGAGCATGCCAATGTATTTACCATGGTTAATACAAGGGAACTTGAACCGGGTACAGAGCCTTATGTTCTTCCAAGTCAATGTGAGCAGGTCTTTTACTCAGAGGTTCTAGGTAAAGTAGGTTGGTCATACATTGTTAGATATGATCCAAGAGGAAGACTAATCAAGTATAATCCAGTAGAGGAAGAAGATAATGTCAAAGAAAAAGGTGAGGCATATCAGGAGCAGTTGGCCATTGTAGATGTGTCAGATGAAGAATCCGATCAAAAATTTGATCATCCAAATGACATAGTAGATTATTTTGAACTCCGTGATGATATTGATGATGAACATATAACCGAAAATGACTTTGATGATGATGCTGATATGAACGATACTTTCAACGATAGCGATTCTAGACCAGATGATGATATATATGAAGAAGTTGATGATGGTGATATTGATGATGAATAATAGAAATCATCGTCATCATCATGTTCATACTCATTAGAATAATAACAACCATCATAATCATGTCATCCTCATTAGACTATTTGCAACCATCATCATCTTCATCTCTATGATAATCAATGGTATCATAATCATGATCATCATCATCACCACCACCATCACCATCTTCATATTTAAGATATCAATGGTATCATCATCATCATCATCGTTGTCATCGTCGTCATCGTCATCATCATCATCGTCATCATTGACATCATAATCAACCTCATCCTCATCCTCAGCCTCATCATCGTCATTAATGTTATCATCATCATCATCATGTTCATCTCCATAATCGTCATCATGTTCATACTCATTAGAATAATCACAACCATCATCATCTTCATCTTTATGATCATCAATGGTATCAGAATCATCATCATCATCATCATCATCATCTTCATCTTCATCTTTAAGACCATCAATGGTATCATCATCATCATCGTCATCATCGACATCCAAATCAACCTCATCCTCATCCTCAGCCTCGTCATCATCAATGTTATAATCATCATCGTCATCAATGTTATCATAATCATAATCCTAATCATCATCTTTAAGATCATCAATGGTGTCATCATCTTCATCATCTTCATCATCATCATCATCGACATCCTAATCAACCTCATCCTCATCCTCAGCCTCATCATCTTCAATGTTCTAATCACCATCGTCATCAATGTTATCATCATCATCATCATCATCATCATCATCATCATGTTCATCTTCATAATCATCATCATGTTCATACTCATTAGAATAATTGCAACCATCATCATCTTCATCTTTATGATCATCAATAGTATCATTACTACATATGGCTGAATTTTCCCACGAAAAAGTTAAAATCGCATTTTTCGTGGAAAAATAGTTTAATTTTTTGGAAAAATTTGAAAATGAACCCGAGGATCGTCACTCTAGCGACGTTATGCACCTTTCATCGCTATAATGACGACCTTTTGTTGGAATAGCGATGAAACACTACATTCGTTGGAAGAGCGGCGAAAAGTTCAAGAATGTCACTACAACGACGAAAGTATCAATGTTAAGGGTTACATGTTAAATGGGTGAAGGACATATCTGTATTAGGTGTTAAGGATTACAAGTGTTATGATTAAGGATTAAATTTATATGTTATAGGTGTTAGGGGTTATGAATTCATGGTCATAAGGGTTAGGGTTTACATGGATTTAATGATATATTATATAAGGGTTAGGGTGAAAAGTTATCTAATCTTTATTATTCACTTATTAGGTTCATCTCCCATCGAATATAAATTAAAGTATCTTGATTTAGAAATTATGTTGAACCTAGAACCATAGGATTTGTATATATTGTTGTTGAAACCATGTCTTACTTTGTTTCCACTTTCAACCTTGTTTCTCAATCCGTTGGAATTGCCTTGTTCCTACTATTTCTTAGTGGCTCAACCTTAGGATATGTCATTAGGTGAAAAATGATGCTAATTGAAAAATGGTGCATTGTCTCTAATGAGTTCATTAACCTACTGGTCCTACATAGATCATTGATTTCCAATTTATTTCTACCAAGAGGTTGTTAACATAAACTTGCTATTATGAGTCATATTTCTTGCTTTATTTCGCCATATCAACATTATAACCCTTACTTCTCTCGATAATGGTGTTTTCCTCTAGATACATGGAGTACTAACCCTTTGTATTCATTGAGATGACCCTTCATCTTTCATGGTGTTGTCATTTATCATTGGGATAATCCTTCATCTTCCATGGTGTTGTCATTCATCTTTTATAATCTAAGACCATGAACTTTGATACGACTTGATGAGATCCTTAACATCAATATAATGTGATAATAATAGTAATAAGTAAGACAAATATAAATAAATCATTATTCCATATTATACTATGACACAATTTAGTAACGAATTTATTAAAAATTGTTTCAAATAATAAGCAAAATTAAATAAAAGAGTAGACTTTTATTAATAATGGAATCAAGATTAGTATATATAAACTTAAATAACAAATTTATTCCTAAAAATATAGAAAATACACATTATAATCCATGAAGACTTAAAACCTGCACCGTTTATTTAAGAGGAGATATAAACTAATGCATACCGGATTTCAAAAGTCATAACTTTTAGTTGCCATATCGTCTTTGTTGATGTAATGTTAATTCCTTTATGGTGGTAGTTTATCTAATTTAATGCCCATTTATTAGGAATCTATGTAGTGGGGTTATCTTTAAACTATTTGAATTTTTTGGGTGGAGTATTTACCTCACTTTTTGTTATATAATTTCAGGTGGCTAAGTAACTTTTTAAGGGCTTTTATTATTATCTCACAATTATTAAACTATAAATATTTTGTGTTTTGAGTTGAAAACTATGGAATTAATCTACAAAATACATCCATATAACTTATATAAGTTGTAAATTCAATATTGGTTGGTAACTCTTGAGCATGTGTCTCTATGATTCATCAACTTTTTGTGTTTTGAGTTGAAAAATATGAAATTAATCTACAAAATACATCCATATAACTTATATCTATTATAAATTCAATATTGGTTGATAGCTCTTGAGCACTATGATTCATACATGCAAGAGTTTTTTCATGTCTTTGACCATTCTTCCTATTGTAGAATCATGCAAGAGTCTTTTCATGTCTTTGACCATTCTTCCTATTTTTTACATGTTGCCTTGATATTTTTGGGCGTGTTTGTCAATTTTGTGTAGCTTTTCAAACATCTTGTATTTATTTCATGTTATGATTATTCCTTCTCTCTTTATCATTTTAAACGACCTTGATATGTCTTAGTTTGTTTGACAAGAATGATTAACATAAGTCTGAACATTTATTGAACTAAATCATCAAAATTTTAGAGTTGTTTGTTAAAAAAAGAACATATTTTAATATCGAGTTATTCCATCTATGTAACAAGTTTATCAGACTTCTCATGCAAAATTTTGTGAAACACTTTATCATAACATAAGTGCCAAGATTTGCATTTACTCTTTGTTGTAAAATATAGTTTTTCCCTATATTTTCTTATTCTATCATTGTTAATTTAAGGTTTAAGTAAATTTTTTTTTTTTCAAGCTCCTCACTAAAAGACTGGCCAGGTTGTCGCTAGGCCAATGCAAAGAAATACTGGCTACCCCCTTAAATTCCCTAAACTTACAATTTATTTTGAAGTTCATGTATATAGGACCATCCTTAAACCAATTGTAGGCTTAGGCAATAAAACAAGGCATAAAAAAAGTCAACAATTGAGTCTACTAGTGTCCCATCCAAGTGCTTGAACCTACAATCAATTTAAGTTTGGAACTCTTTATCTTTGACATCTTGGTTAGTTTTACATGGAACACGAAATTTCTAAGGAATACATTGAATTAAACAATTTCTAGAGCTATTACCCTATTTTATTTGTGTGGGAGTCTATCCTTAACCCAATTGTAGGTTCAAGCAATTGGAAAGGGAAACAACAATGTCAATGGTGGAATTCTAGTTTGCATTGTACAATCATGTATCAATATCACACATCATTATATTGAATTGAGTGGTTTATCACCTCGAATTATTTCATAACCTTGAGTCAACTAGGGCTAGTATCAATTATATCCTATCTCTTTTGTTATTGGTACATGATGCACATTGTGTCCCAAATAAACTATTAACAACAATGATACCACATTCTCTTCAATTAATTCGTTGTTGGTGGTCGTATCCTGTTCAAGCTCTTTGTATGATTCTTGCATGCCAAAGTAGCTAATAGATGATAAAAATTTTATGAGCTTGAACAGGTTACGACCACCTTAGTCCTATGTCTTTATAATACATATTTCAATGTTTCTAAAATGCAACTATCATGTAACAAGGGTCATATAACTTTTATTATTGAGAAAAACTTTAAGTTGTTGCTTTGTATTCACTACAAACAACAAATTTATTGGGAAGGTATCCTCCAACATAATTGAATTTTGTAGATTTAATTCACTCTTGGTTGTGTAGATGTTCCCCACTATTTTCTATACTTTTGTCTCTTTATTTCAGCTACTCTTTATTTCTTTGTTTATGTTACATCAATAGTTATAGTAATAGTTGCAATTTGGCTTTAGAAGTACTACATGTTGGTATTAGAGCTTCAATCAATTTTCATTTTGTTGTATAGTTTCAAAAACAAAACAAAAAAATGTCAAGGAGAAAATCCTAATATATGACCAAGGTAGAGTTGAATGAGAGTTTCATAAAGTTTACATAAGACATGAGGTAGATGATGCAACTAAAAACCCAAGGCAAAAGGACCATGCAAACTAAGTTGGATACAACAATCCACAACCCTAAAAATTTTAAGGAGGAAGAACAAAATGTGAACCTTTGGGGAATAACAGGTAACACCCCTCCAAACTTGTCAACTATATCGAACTCTTATAAACCCCCTTTACATGTAACTCTTATACAATACAAATTTGGAGGTGAAGTGGAACTCTTATAAACTTTATATGAATATCCTTGTCAACAATATGGAACTCTTATAAACTTTATATGAATATTCAACTACATGGAACTCTTATACAATACAAATTTGGAGGTGAAGTGAAGTGGAAATTGTCAACTATATGGAACTCTTATAAAATTTAGATGAATATCCTTCATCATCACCATCACCCTTAACATCACTATCATCCTCATCTTCATCATCATTAGCATCATCATCATCATCACCATCATCACCATCATCATCCTCATCATCATCATCGACATCATCATCACCATCATCATCATCATCATCATCATCATCATCATCATCATCGCCATTGCCATCATCATCATCATCACGAGGATGATGCCGATGTCGATGACGATGACAATGACCATCATCATCATCATCATCATCATCATTGACATCATCATCGTCATCATCATCATCATGATAATCATCATCATCATCATCATCATCATCATCATCATCGTCGTGTCCATCATCACCATCATCCTCATCCTCATCATCATCCTCATCGTCATCATCATTAGCATCATCATAATCATCACCATCATCATCATCATCATCATCATCATCATCATGACGTCGATGATGAGGATGACGTCGATGATGACAAAGATGATGATGATGATGATGATCATCTTCATCATTGACATGATCATCATCATCATCATCATTGACATGATCATCATCCTCATCCTCATCAACATCATTATAATCAACATCACCATCATCATCGTGTCCATGATCATCACCATCACTATCATTACCATCCTCCTCCTCCTCCTCCTCCTCCTCCTCATCATTAGTATCATCATCATCATCACCATCATCGTTAGCATAATTGTCATCATTAGCATTAGCATCATCATTAGCATCATCGTCATCATAATTAGCGTCATCGTCATCACCATTGACCTATGATCATCATCACCATCATCCTCAACATCATCATCATCCTCCTCCTCATCATCATAATTAGCATCATCATCATCATCACCATCATCATCGACATCACCATCACGATCATCATCATCATCGCCATCATCATCATCATCGCCATCATCATCGTCATCATCCTCAATTCCTCATCATCATCATGAATAAGGTGAATTCATTGAAGTTCCTATATCTGTATGAGACCATCTCTTCATCCTCATCATCCTCATCATTGTGTCCATCATCATCACCATCATCCTCATCATCATCATCATCATCATCATCCTCATCATCATCATCATCTGCACCGTCATCATCATTTGCATCATCATCATCATCATCATCACCATCATCATCATCATCATCGACATCATCATCATCATCACCATCATTACCATCATCATCATTGTCATCATCATCACCATCATCCTCATCATCCTCATTGTCATCATCATCATCCTCATCATCCTCATCATCCTCATTGTCAGCATCATCATCACCATCACCATCACCATCATCATCGACATCATCATCGTCATCATCATCATCATCATCATCATCGATGACATCATCATCATCATCATCGTCGTCATCATCATCATATCATCGTCATCATCATCATCACCATCATCCTCAACATTATCATCATCATCCTCATCGTCATCATCATTAGCATCATCATCATCATCACCATCATCACCATCATCACCATCATTATCATCATCATCATCATCGACATCATCATCACCATGATCATCATTAGCATCATCATCATCATCATCGCCATCATCATCATCATCATCCTCACCATTGACATCATCATCCTCATCATCATCATCCTCATCATTGACATCATCATCCTCATCCTCATCATCATCATCATCGTGTCCATGTGGCATTTTGTCTAGTATATTTATCAAGATTGTTCCACCAATTAAAAAATTCACCATAAAAATAAATACTTGCTCCAAAAGGATGTTTTTCATTTTACTTTTCCATCCTCAAAAGGATGTTTTTCATTTTACTTTTCATCATATTGGTTTTTGTTTTTCATTTTACTTTCCATCATATTGGTTTTTCCTTTGTTGACAAATACTTTTAATTTTACTTTTCATCATATTGGTTTTTCCTTTGTTGACAAAACACTGAACTTTGGTGAGGGATAGGCTGGGTTGTTTAGAGTTGTTGAAGCCGGGTATATTGAGATTGATTGGGCAATATATGTCCGGAAATATCCCATATTGCTAAAACCAGTCTCCTTTTTCTTCAATACTCTAACTACTCACCTTACCCGAAAGGTCACACCCCTAACTCCGTTCAGTGCATGGTGAGCCCAAGGATGAGTTGATTGATCAATGTTATCATTCTACCCCCATAAAATCTCCATAAGGAGGTAGGAAATTGTGGGTCGGATGGATGGTTGAGTAGCCGAGGGAGGACTTGTCCATGCTTCTGTGGGATGGTCCATTATCTTATAGGTTTGACTTCGAGCAGAGAGAAATCGTGTGAAACTACTGGATGGAATATCAACAGAACAACCAATACTTCAGAAATATGGTGGGTGACGACTGGATGTGATGATGGTCACTTAAGTAGTGTCTTGTTGGATGAGATTTAGACATTGCTAGGAGAGGAGAAGCCTTTGGCTTCATTTGCCATTTTCATCATGAGGATGAGGGTTTGGGGGTTCTAGAAGAAAATGAAGTGCAGGGGTTGAATTGCCTTGCGAGGGTTTCAAAACTTCATAAAAAAGTGATATAGAGGAGTTTCATGGGGTGGCAGGGTTTGGAAAGTCCACAACACACAGACATCTGAATAAGAAATGAAGGGAGTGGAGGATTAGCTAGGTTATGCATCGTTATGGTTTCGAAACTGGGATGTTGTGGCAAAAAATAAATGGGGAACTGCTATGGATCTGGCGCAAGATCCAATAATGTGCTAAAGGAATGCATTCCAAATCCGTTCATGGAGATCTGTGAGGGTGGAGACCTCTTTGACATGATCGTTGCCAGAGGACATTACAGCATGTGTGCTGCAGTTTCCGTTACACACACTATTGTCAAGTTGTCCAGGTGTGTTGCCATAGCTTTGGGTTTTTGAATAGAAGCCTTGCAAATGCTAGCCTCATGGTGTACAGAGCACCGTTGGAAGAAGCTCTTAGGTCACAGATCTTTGCATTAGCTGTGTTCGATTGCTTTCATGGAACCACTTTTGGCTATATGTTTCCTTTTGGTTGTTTACAGTACTTGCTAGTGCCCTATTTGATGTATTATACTGAGAACATTAATCACCTCAAGTTGTGGGCAATGAGATAGACTGATATGAAAAATCATTTTAACTTGTTGAGTTACAGTTTTGGATGAAAAAATCCATATGGACGAAATATGAAAGCAAAATAGCCAGGGATTTGATTGCTTCTCATTTTCTTTTGTCATTAGATTTACTTGTGGTGTCTATATTAATATTTTAAAATGAATACCCAGTGATCTAAATGCCAGTTAGTGGCTGAGTTAAAACTTAATACGTAAACCACATACTCAATCGTAAATTTTGAGGATAAACATGTAGGAAAAGTATAAATCATATACTAGTTAATCAAATATTTTAAATGTGGAAATTCATAAATATCCAGGATATGAAAAATATAGAAGTGAATTCCCAGTCTCAACTTGTGCTATTAATGAAATAGGAAAAAACAAATCAACAAAACATTATAAAAAACAAAGTATTGCATGAGCAATTTTAGGTGGGTTTCTGGACAGACAACAACCTCATCTTCACAGATTCTTGGGAGGTTGTTGTTCCGATGGTTAAAAAAAAACCTCATCTTCTCATTCACACGTCCTTTACTCATTCACACAGTAGCCTCCTTTAATTCATAAATGCACACATCAAACTGCTATAGGATCATGAAATCACCCTCCTATATTGATGAACTCGACTTCCTCATACTCACAATGTGCAACATTCCTCACAATCTATCAATGAGGGAAGTATGACAGTGAGAAAATAAGGCTTATGTATTTATCAGGGCGTTTTTAGGGTTAACCTTTCATAACCCTCCTATTCATTTGATTTCCCACCTCTTAGTTTCCCTCCAAACTATGTTTCACTGGTAAAAAAACATGTTTACATGTCCATGGGGGATGTTCAGTTCGACTCACAAATCTTGGATAAGACTCGTGAGTCAAGCGAGTCTGTCGAGTAAGGACGAGTACTGGAGAGTGGTGAGCTTGGGAAGACTCATAAGTCTTGGACAAGTCAAACTTCACTAATATTAACATTCAAGTAGAACCACTCAAATGAAAGTTGTCATCATAAGAAAGCCCATTTTATTAAAATCACTTCAGAGACATTACTTAATTAGTTTTACCCTGTCAATTGGATCTCCAAATGAACCTCATGAAATCTTTTCTTTTACCAGAATGATATTTGAGCTTAAGTCTGATGTAATAGGATGTGGAAATATTAAATCAATTTTTTAGAGAGGTTACTGAAAACAATAGTTTGAGGTGAATGCATCATACATATGACCTCTAGAACTCCAAAGAAAATAAATATAGGAATGTTCTAGATGAACTATAAACAATGTTCCACCAAGTTTCGGGTATGTGGGAGAAAGGGAGAGGGGAAATGCACATAGGGGACATTTGGAGACAGCCCCCAACCTCTAGGGAAATTCATGGGGAATGTGGGGACATCGCGGTCCCTAGCATAGGGGGGCTCTAAAATTAATATTATAAAAGAAATCCCAATAGAACAATTCTTAATCCCATGTAAATTCATCATTGTGCAATGTAATTTATTCATTTTTTTATGTTTGTTTTTTTCTCTTTTTTTCTTTTTGGGTAGTCTCATTCCATTGTATATCATTTTAAACTTGAACTTGGGGATGTCAATATACAAAAAGGAAAGATTGCATGATGCTGTTGCATTCGAGAAAATGATGTTTCTGATAAATTAAATACCAGAGAATGTCAAACTCCATTAGCAACTTCTAATTTTCTCCCTCGCTCTAGATGTATCTGTTGTCTATGATATTTATTTATATCACTCTTAAAGCAAATGTTAATCATGCAGCCTCTCTTTCCTGCTGGTAATTATAAAAAAAAAAAAACTTGTCAATTACAAAACGACTTATCTAAAAATCCATGAATATTTGTAAATTTTGAGTTCCAGAGTTACTTTATGTTATAGGTTCAATCATGTGAATAACTTATCTGAATGTTGGAAGCCAACAACACGATCACTCATCAACCCGTGCCCAAGAAGCACAACTTTCTTAAGGAGAAAATCCAAACCATTAGTTCAATAGTTTTACGAGCATGAATAAAGGAACATATTCAAACATAAAGGTGCAAAGATCCAAAGTCCAAATAGTTTAGGAATATGATACCATCTATATCTTTTCAGGTGGTGTCAGAATATCATGGTACAAACTACAAAACTGAAGAAATATTATCATAACAAAATGATAAAACTGGCCATCCCCATTACAAAATCAAATTGTAGTTTTGACAATTCACTCCAAAGTTGAGTAAGAAGGGAAAAAACTATTCAGTGTGACTCTTGAGGTCCTTTCTGGGATAGTAAATGCTTCAAAAGAATTATGGAAGACAAAAGAACATGGGAGGATTTCCAAGATACTCATTTATATGATATTCCAATCGATGTTACCACACTCAGCTCAAAAAAATACTCGGCAAGGTAGAAGATCCAAGAATTTGACTTGACTTGGAAAAAACACGGGAAGTACAAAAACACAAAACTACACAGTTTTATGAAAACAAATAAATTCATTCGTATCAATTTATTCTATGCACATAACATGCTATATATAT
>LPNX010687848.1:154691-210305 GCA_001517045.1 Pseudotsuga menziesii
CTCTATTATGATGCCCTAGTTTGTGGATGTCATAATTGATTTGGTGTTGTCCTTGAGTTTTCTTAGTCACCTGTGATCACATATGCTGAAGGAGAGAGCAGAGCAACAAAAAAATGTAGAAAATGTGTCAATTTCAGATGATTTCTGGCTTTTATATCTCAGCCCATGTCCAACTTGTAAGAGAGTTGAAACTACTCATTTAAACGCTAAGCAGAGTTGAAACTTGTGGATTCATGAGTATGACTCAACAACCTATTAACACTAATATCAATAATGTATAATATATCCTTGTGGATTTATAGGGGTCCCTGAGAACACAGAGACATGTCCCTAGTCCATGGGGATGTTATAACCCTACATAAAATTCCAAATAAACAAGAGACCCAATCTGGACCAATGGAAAACCCAATCTTGTCATTCATGTATTTCCAAGAGCTTGGGAGCAAGTACAAAATGTCCCCAAAGTGATTGAAATGTATTGGAGACTAGGGTACGTTCTGAGAACGTTTGGGTCATTTTTTAGGCATTCCAAGAGCTAGTTTCCTGTCATTCCCTGGTATACCATTTTAGCCTGTAGCACGTGTTTATGATTGTGAGCTAAACAAAAACTGTGAGCATACTACATACGAGTGTAAGGTAGAAAAAAATTGTGAGATAGATAGTGTTGACTCGCTAAGTCACTCGACAACAGGCCAGGGTGGGGATCTCTATTGCAAATTTGCAATGGTACCTTCAAGTTTTCTACTACACAAAACCATCATATGACTACAAAAATCTAGAGCCATGTCACACACAAAACACAATTGGTACATTTTTGAGCATTTGAGACCAAATGAAATCAATTCAATATGAAACAGTTGCAGTAACACTAGAAACCACCATGCATTATGCTATCAATCATTCATAGAAGAAAAGAGTCAAAGCTAGTTACGCATCTTCTTCTTTGATAACATTTTGTCATAACTACAAATCCCATGTATATTGGAAACCGTAATGAGTCAATGTCATGAATTGGGCATTTTAGTATCCTTTCCCAATCATCATCTGGATTCCACATGCCAATTCTTCCATTTGATTAAATATTATAGTGAGATGTTTTGAAGGTATCATAGTTAAAGACAAGAACCACTCTCAACCAATGGAAAACTTGCTCCAGTCATTTCTGCATTTCCGAGAGCTTGGGAGCAGATACAAAATGATCCCAAAATTAATGATATGTATTGGGAGTGTAGGGTAAAATATAGGAATGTTTAGGTTGTGGTATGCGAATAGATTTTACCCTTTGTTCCCAAGAATATGTGAATATGTGAAGATGAGGGAACATCAAACTCATCTTCTCATTCACAAATGAAGCCACAAGTTGCGGTCCTTATTAATATTAATAACCCTAATCAGGATTTATCATCCTAATCAAGACTTATTTAACATATGTGTCCCATTTATAATGACAACAAAATGTCATAAGGATCATGACTTTATTATTTTACATCACATAATTATGAGAATATAAGAAAAATAGCTCATTTACATATAGTTTTAAGTGTTGCATTTAGACACAAAAATTGACAACACCGTTCTTTGAAGGATATCATTTGGATTGTATTATGTCAGATACTTGTGCTATTTTATTATGTTGTCAAGTAGAGGCTATCAAATTTAACTATATTTCTTTATTTTCTTACTTAGGCTATGAAAGGGATCGTTCTCCTATGAAAGTTTCCAAAATTTGTTTGTTAGCCATGGAGTTTCATATAGTTTAGATTGCGCAACTTAATCAAACAAGGTAGGGTTCATATAATCCCCCCTATGTGTCTCAACCAAGCCATAGAGAGTGCACCCATCTAGAAGTGCTCGACAACAGGTAGGCTCTTCGCTTATGCTTTAACCAACATTCAACAACATTGTGTTTCCTGCATAGCAATGAGTTTAGGTGCAATTAAGGCCATCATTATCCATACCCACCTATTGTTTGTAAATATAGCCTTTTTATTCTTTACCTGGGTATAATACATCCTCACCATTGTGCTTGAATGCCATATTTCCAGCCTTTGGGTGCTGCCTCATAGTATTACTACAACACTCTTATGTTTTTGTTATGGTTTTTGAAGACATGCAAGCTTTTGGGTTTTTTACCGTCCCTTTATTTGCATACAGTTGTGGAATATTCTTGTGTTGGGTCAAGCCCCAGCTCATTTGGACTCTTGTGAACTTGGGGACAAAGCCCACAAACCTCTCCCTCTTCATATTCCCTTTCCTACCCTTTGCAAACTCAAAAGTGACCTTGGAAATATCTGCTGGTAGCCCATTTGCCAAAATCAATTTGTGTTTTTTGGGTATGAACTTTTGGTATGAACATAGTTTTTCTTTTGCTCAATTGTAGGAAGCCCTATTTATTGGTATTCAGTGCTATGTTTTTACATTATCATGGCATAACAATGCTCTTGATAACAATGGTTGGAGGCCATGATGGGTAGATGGTAGATATATAATGCTTAAATGTTTTAGTAGTCTTAAAATCACCAAGCATTCAAGTATTGTACAACACTCTTGTTATGGTTTGATGGATGAAGATACACTTGCTTCAAATCTATACATATGTATGCTTCTGGTTGATGGTTAAATGGTGGTCTTGCTTGGGTTATGGGCTTGGAAAGAAGTTCTTTAATGCTGGATGTTTATATATATATATATATATATACAGATTTTGCTTCTTTGGTCGACAAATACATGCATGCACACATTTTCCTTGTTTGGTTGACAAATACATGCATGCCCAAATATGTTAGAAAGTCACGTGTATGCTCAATACTTGATACTAAGTTATATATGAACATCCATGCCCAAAACTTGCATACATAGCTTGTTCGAATTGTATCCTTGCACAAAGTGACTGTTGTGTACCCAAAATTGGTTGAAGGTGTTGCATTCATACACAATACCTTTTATATGCATATGTGCTCAGATCTAGTGAAGAGTTTGGTTACATGCATAACTTTTTAGCTTATATCCATGCATTAAATGGGTTGTCTATGCATATATGTATATGCCCAACATAACCAAAGAGTTATATGCAAAAGCTAGCTTGTGTTGACATGAATGTTTCCATGGATATATGACACTTGCATGCTGGAATTGAAGGCAAGTTCATTTTTTATTTATGGCAGTTTGATGTCAAGTTCGATCCTTAATCCTTTCGAGGTTTTTGATGAAGGCCCTGATGTGGTATATTATTAGCATAATGTCCATTTTGAATTCTATATGCCCAGGATTTCAATCTAGTTATTTTATTTTGATTGGGCTAATAATTATTGGGCTAGCAGAAGTGACCAGTGGAAGTGAAAGGAAGGGGATTTGTTATTGACTGTTAGTGCCCATTTGATAGTTCCAGTCTTAGAAGGAAGGATATTTATTATTATTGATTGTCCTTAGATGAATGGTAATGCGACAAAGATAGATGGTATGGTTCGAAAGCGATGGTTCTCGAAAAGTTGCGATCAAGTTTGGCATTCAGAAGTGGCCCGAGCTCGTGAGACATTGAGCCATTCCTTGGTTTGGCTCATTCCTGATTTTAAATGGAAAATACACGAAAAATAATTGATTCAATGCACTATCCCATTTGAAAATTTTCCCTTCCATCGATCCTTAGCAAACCGATCCTTCCCAAAATCCCCTACTTTCCCCAGCCCCTAATTTCCCAGCCCTTCCTGTTCAAGTCACCTTTCCCTCTAGGCATCCACCATAACAAAGAAATGGAAGTACGGATTTGACTTTTTCGGTTATACCTTTCCTGGGAAGATATTTCCCGTGCACACAACCTTTATGCCTGGGACAACTAATGCACATTTCCTTTGCACATTTACAGGCTCAATACTATGGGCTTAAGACGACCTATTCCACCCATATAGCTCAATATACATTAGTACTTTCTTATTTATTACCTTCCTTTCCCATATCCATTGCCTAAAGATGGGTATAAATGCCTAACAGATTGGATAAGAAGGAAAATTCTTCCACATATTGGAACTATTCTCCTGGCGACCGTTGATGGGTATGTTACGAATATTATTAACAGGAAAATAATTGCTGAGATAAAAGAGACATAAATAATGGCTAAAGAGGTTACAACCACATACCTATCCACCATTACTATACACCTGAAAGCTTTTCTCTTCCACCCTACAGTCTATCTCTTTAGCTTCCCCAACACTCACCATCTTTACTGGTAATTAATAAATGGATAAGAAGGAGACAAATTCACTTTTCCACCTACTATCCCTAACCTTCATTACCTTCCGACTCAAGACTTCTCATTTTACGGGTATGGGCTCATTATTAATATGACTTATACTATCATTACTATTGGGAAGGATACTTATTGGGATGACTGCCACGACACGACCACCATGACTACCACTAAAATTAAGCATAATATTGGGCATCAGATCAGATTAGGCATTCGAAATTTATGTAACGGTTTGAGATATAAATATAATAGTAGTAGCAATAACCTTCCATAGCAGCAACAAACCAAACCCAAATTCCCTAGCGAAGGTCTAACCCATTGGTCTAACTATCTTGGAAACATCTAAATTAAAATCAATCCATGTATGTATGCCAGAACAGAAGGGATAAGCATGAGAACATAAGTAATAAGCCTCAGACTTATATCGCCTATGATTAATTACCTTTAAACCCCACGAACCGAAGGAAATTGATAGCCATCTAATAATTCCCTTTAGATCCTATGATTAAGCCAACGATATAGCTAGCGAATCACAACCTTCCTTAGTCTTGAGGTGAGATATTATGATACCACTCAAATCAATCAAAAGTTATACCTTCTAAAAGAAATAATCTGTATATATGTTTTAATCCCAAGTTAGCAGGCTGGCTTGAGGATACTTGCTATTATATATTTTTATTTTCCTCATGACCAAAGAAAGCATTGAATCCCCCAACAGAGGCGAGGATACGAGCTTGCTCTATTATTTTAGCCATTTCTCTCCTGAGCGATCAATCCCTAAAAAAATACAGGACGAAGTCAAATGGGAAGGGGGAGGGACATTAAGTGACTCGATTGACCTTCAGGAAATTGAGGTACGTTAAGTTAATTTCCTGACCTAAGAAGGGCTAGGTATGAGCCATAAAGAAGAAATCATTGGGAGAAGGAAAAGAAAGGTTATCACTAACCTGCCCTGCCCTTAGAAATAAACCCAACACGAGTAGCCCCAAGATATAAGGAAGTAATAAAGTAACCCACCTAATAAGGAAAGACTATAACCGTAGTGGTAAACATAAAGGCTGGTCTTTCAATTGGATGGATCTGGCTTACAGGACTCAAATGAGGTATTGAAAATCCTCTCACAACTAGCCAGTCTTTCTTCTGGTGTTATATTTTGTCTCCCTTTTAGTTGGTTATGGGGCTAGGTGTTATAAAGGTAGCTTCACTTAATACCGGAGGTATGATTGTCTTCCTAGCATACTTTCCTTAAGGTATGGTCTCCCCAACTCACTTCCGAGTCTCCCTTTATTTCCTTAAGGTATGGTCTCCCCAACTCGCTTGTTCTCATGGATTGGTGACATTTTTAAGGCTCCACTATATGATGGTTACAATGATTTTTTAGGGCCTTTTCAGGCCCATCTGGTTACAATCGAAGATTCATTGACAATATGCACAACCCTTTGTATCTAGGTGGGCCTTTTTTAAAACTCATGAGCTTCAAACATTCTTGGAAAAACTTGATTTTGTGTTACAAATTTGAATGGAACTGCTTTTATAACAATCTACATACCAAATTTATTCTTGCCACATTTTACCATAAATCAGGTTGTCAATGAGACCAAATGCTTGTTCAGGAGATAAATAAACTCTTCATTCTTATTTTATACGTTTCTAGTGTCCTTGTCAACTGAAATAAGTAGCTTTGAACTTATAGAAACCTTAATGTGTTAAGGTAGTTTCCTAGGGCGCCTTCTGCATTGATGTGCATGTACTATGTAGCAAATTTATGGAATGAAGTCCATTTTGTGAAATATATAGTTTTGTGTTGTTTATGAAAAAGTTCACAATTTTTTACGCTTTGAGATTTTGATTATGATCATGAGTGCTCGATAGTCTACACAAAATGAACATGGTTTCTGAAACAACTGTTTAGATACCAATGATATTTTAAATGTAGTGAATATGGTGGAGCCATCACTTGAGAAGAAACATTTCAGGCCTATTTTGGTTGGCTTGAAAATGTTACCTTTTACAAGGTACTTTTCCTACAAATAGCTGTTCTTGAGGGGTATCTAGATGCCTCCCTTGGCACTGTCACCAACTTTCTAGTTAACACTGTTAACTTTCCTGATAGTTTTAAAGATAATTTATACTAGGGCATTATTGTCATCAATGGTAACATTTTCCTTAATCTCTTTGAATGTGCAAAATGTTCCCAATCTATGTTAACATGTGGATGTTGTCCAGACATCTCATCTTAAGTTCTTCAAGATGGAGACATCAACAACACTTGTGTTTTGTTCAAAGTCAAACAGGTAGAATATTTAGATTAATTCTTATAGACTGTTTTTTTTTGCAGCCATATCTTCATGAATCTCGACACCGACATGCTTTAAAGAGAGCAAGGGATTGTAATTTTATTTTAAAATATGTTCACCAATGGAAGGTTGGTCTGAAGCACGTCTTGGTATGCAACTTCCTTGACAAGAAATTTTACAAGGAAAGGGTAGGGTTTGGCATTCATCTCAAATTAGAACTATTTTCTCAGTGGCTGATACTTTTTCCAAAACTTAGATATTGAACTTGGTGGATTTGTTTAGGACTTGGGAATATATCAACTAGGTTGTAGATTTGTAGCGTTGACGAACTTTCTATAGTAGCGACGGACATTTTCGTCTCTAGTATAGCAATTTTATCGGATTTAAAAAAAAAAAATATTGACATCCATCAATAGAGCGATGAACACTTCATTGCAACCTTTTTTTGCTTAAAAAACAAAATCACATACCGTCGCTAGAGCGACGAACAGTTCATCTCAACAATTTTGCTTTAAAAAACAAATTACCTACCGTCGCTAGAGCAATGAACACTTCGTCGCAATATTTTTGTTTAAAAAAAAAATTATTTACCTTCGCTAGAGCGACAAACACTTCGTCGCAAATAAAAAAAAAAACTTATCGCCTGTCGCCAGAGCGACGAACACTTCGTCGCAAAAATAAAAAAAAAACTTAGCTATCATCGCAAGAGCGATGAAAACTTCGTCACAATGTTTTTGTATTGTCGTCTCTATAGTGACGAAATGTGGTGGTTCATCGCAAGAGCGACGAAACTTCGTTGCAGTGGAAACCAGCCATTCGTCACAATAGCAACAAAGTATGGAAACCGTTGCTATAGCGATGAAAGTTTTCCCATGAAAAGAAGTGGTCATTTTCATGTCTATAGAAATGCACAATTGTTGCAATAACAATGCTTTTTCGTGGGAAAAATGTCCACATGTACTAGTGTATCATAATCATCATCATCACCATCATCATCTTCATCTTTAAGATCATCGTCATCATCATATTCATCATTGTCATCATTGACATCCTAATCAACCCCATCCTCATCATCGTCATCAATGTTATCATCATCATCATCGTCATCAATGTTATCATCTTCATCGTCATGATCATTATGCTTATACTCATTAGAATAATAGCAATCATCATCATCATGTTCATCCTAGTGATGATTTGTTGTGGCAAAAATGTTCACATGTACTAGTGATAGATGAGAACCATGACATAATTGATATGGAGAGATATCACAAAAATTATGTTCATTGTGTACTATCTTCGTTTATGAGTGCATTAGCACATGTAATCCATATTTTGTATCTACCCACTCTAGGATCTATTGAATAAGCCTAATTATTTAAAAAAATGGTTTCTATGTTAGAAGACATTTTAAAAATAATAATAAGACAAGAACAATTTCGTGTTCAATTTCCTATTTATCAAGGTTGTAATTAATTGAATTTTACACATTTTCAAAATTTAAAGATTTGTAAGAAATAAATTGTATTATACAATGAATTACATCTAACCTTATTACTTACCTCTACTTGTCTCAAGTCTTCATGATAGTGGACTTTATTAAGCATCCTTTGCTTGTCAAAATTCGAAATGGTCACCATATTACACTCATACGACAATTTTTTTCAAGAAAGGGTCTATTGACGATGCTTTCCATAAGGACAATGATCACGATAATCCTGCTGACTACGATTTCAATGATAATTTCATTATCATATATATATATATAACCTTTTTGTTCTTATTAAAACCATCATTGCAATTTATTGACTGTATCTATCAATAAAACCCTGACTAGAAAATGATTTAATGGATTATTAATATATATGGAGAGAAAGTATTACAATCCAAGCTCAACATACATATAGGCCAAGCAGTCAAAATTAAGACTAATCTAGTCCCACCAAGAGTCTTTCAACAATCCAAAAAATAGGAAAAATACATATCCTAGTCTACGTGCTTTATACAGAAAAACCTTAATAAAGATCCTACCTAGCTTTAAGTAAAAAACATTTAACATAACCAAAAAGAAGAAGGATTGTTCATTCCCGGAGCTACTTGTTGTTACAGTTGGGCTTATGCGTGGACACATCATCCATTGGAGATATTCCATATTTATGCTCTGATTCATTGATGTCCCTACTCGGGCTGACCATATTATATTGCATAACACTGAGTCTATCCTACATCTATTCAAATCACCTTGCATTTCTTTCAATAGTGACCTGTATATATTGTTGTTGTTGGGTTCCTAAATCATTTATTCCCAACATGCATTCCTCATAACCTCTGCTCTATATCGATTCCACATTCCTGATCCCGCGCATGATTTATTCAATCTCCCCATACTGAACTCTAACATTATCTCCAATATCACGCAGGGGGGTTGAAATATGCATTATATCCACTAAATCTTTGTTGTTTTCCTCATAGAGCAATTAGGAGATTTCATAAACAAATTGAATCATTTTTCGGTAATATTCAAAGAAACACTTTATCTTGGAGTTTTCATACAGGATTTCCTCATGAGCTGAGGGTTCCTTGCGAGGATGACTACGTCCCTCCTTGGCCTCCTTCCTTTTATCCTCATTGCAGTGAGAATACTTCATTATGAGCGAGAGATCCTGTACTAAACCACAGAATCTGCCCCTCTCAAGAGCATACAAATTGTAAAAGGATTCAGGAGTCTCAAAAAAGGCTAGAGCAGAACCTCAAATTACAGAGTAGGAATGTCTGACCACCTTGGTAATAAATACGATTGAGCTCTCCAGGATGTTAACCCCACCTATTTGACTATCATCACTATTGTAATTAAAACTCACATGTTGAATATCCTAGGAAATGTGTGAAATGGTGGATTGTTGGGATGCCTTGAATGAGATTAAATGCCCTGTAGCCAGAGCTCTATTCGTGAGGGCACGAGAGAAAGCATACCTTCTCCAATAATTAATGTTAGTGGGATACGTAAGGACCCGATGGACAACATATTGATAACTGACTATAGGACTCATCCCTAAATTATTTGTAAAGAGACCAACTTCATTCCATATATTGGATATTAAGATAAAAAAAGGTTTAAATTTGGAAACAAGGGGACCATTTAACAATGGAAAGGAGGTGAGTAAACAATATTTATCCTTGCTTGAGACGAGATCCTTGGTTTGCTTCCATATTCGCCTTAGTATTATTATTATGCTTAACATGGAAGAATTTAACCTTTGATAGGTCCTGAATATGAACAAGAATTCTTCTTTGTACTCTCCCTTTAGCTTCTACCTTCCCATCCTAAATGTTCGTCATCTTCTGAATAACAATCCAAGAATCAACAGAGACTTGGAAATTGTGAAACTTAAGTTATTTCATAAATTCAATCCCTTGCATCAAGGGGGCCCATTATGCATGGTTATTTGTCCTTTTCCCCAGTCCTTGCGCATAAGAGAGGAGCTTATTTCCTCCAGGGTCAAATATAACCCCCCTAAACCCGCCTCCCTTGAAGTGGGGTATCCTTCTAATATATGGTGAACCACATTTAAAAAAACATGCTTTAACAAGTTAATCCTTAAGAAAAACTTAAAACTTAAAACTATTTTGATGGGATATCTTATAAATAACAATAGGATATCTTATAAATAGCAACTATATGCAAACATGTGAGCTAGAAATTGAAATTAATAGAAAATAAAACCATTTCAATGATAACATTTTAAATCATAAAAAAATGATGTCTTCATATATATGGATGATAAGGGGATTGCCACTAGACTTGTGATGTGTTAGGTTTGAGTGGGGGGATAGTTGGATAGGAAGGGGTCTATGTTTTTGCAAGATCTTGATTTATACATGGTCGATTAATCCAATGGGGTACAAGCAATATGGGTTTCTCCCAATCCTAGGACTGGGGAACCTTGGATAGCCCTTATTAAAGACTTTAAGGGTGTTGTAGCTTGCATATTAGAGGCCACTCAAACTTTAGGACTGAGGGTTAGTAGATCCCAAAATTTGTAGTGTCATAATATTGACATGTTGGAGACCTATATTTACAAAGTTTGTTAGATCATCACAGGTGGCACAATCCTCACACAAACTGGGGGTCTTTTGGTTCTATTTGGAAGTATGGATGTACTTACTCAACCTTAGAGTGCGACAAGGGGAGTATATTGTCCTTGGGGGTAAAATTTTCTCAACCTTTCTATTTTCCTTTTTCTTCATCAAGAGTCAAAGGTGGTAGAAGATATTGCTTCAAGGACATGTGACAAAACTCTCCAGGTGATTAAAAAAGGTGGTCAATTCGTGAATACTTTCAAGGTTCCTCCTCACAGTCAGGGTCTTCAAGTGGGTATATTTTCAAGGGGTTAGGATTAATCCTTTTTTTCGAGCTATTTCGGGTTCGTGGATAAAAAACAATGACGGAATGGTTTTGACCAGAGTATAGGGGAAAACGGTGTAGTGGGGATAATGTGATTTTTTTCCCTCTAGGGATATTTTGACTCATTTTCATGTGGGATATATCGAGTTCCTTTCTCCTTTGGAAATTTTGAACTTTGCGGGAAGATTCATGGGGATTATTGGAACAACAAATAGTAAAGTTGTTTTAGGGTACCAAGGGAACATTTCCACCTCCTAAGATGGGCATTTGAGTATCAATAATATCCTCTCTACTAAGATAAAGTATTCAGTTTTGTAAGCTTTGAAATAGCTCTTATACCATGATCTAATACACTTCTGAAACCTATGAGGTCAAGCACCTCTAGATCCTCACAGAGAGTAATGTGTTCCACTTATTCATTGGTTATAAGATAGCATGAGATCAGTTTGGAAGACAAGAGGGAAAGAGAAGTAGCTAGAAGATCATGAAAATCCAAATCAGAAAAATGAAATGTGTTATAGAGTTCAAAAGTATTTAATTTTTTGCAAGCGTGTATGAGTGCATATACAAAAACATCTGTCACTCTATAGAATCCTTTGAGATTCATGGACTCCACATTTTTACAACCCTCATCCATGAGAAACACGACCATGTCATTTACTCATCTAAAAAATGCTTGATAATTTGCCCTGCTATGGGAAAGGGACTTATGAGAAAAATAATTGCAAGAACCCAACGACTAAACACCAGCAATAGTCAGATCATGTCATAGAAATGGTTTCTAGAGGTATGTCCTTTAGATCTAAATTAACCAAGAGAACAGGATTTTGTGTGATAGACATCAGAATTTTGTTTGTGATATGATCTACAACAACTGTTAAGGATCGTATACTTTGGAAGGAGACTCCCATTGAGAAGCTGGGAGTCCCATTTTTTTCAGGGAATCGTATTTTTATTTCTGCATATTTTTATACTTTCTTTTTGCCTATTTCCTACATCATGTCTTGTAGATATTTAACTATTCATAGCCACAATCTCATTTAAAAGTGATAGAGCATATGACATGCTAATTTAACTAATAATCTAAAACAACTTGGATATCACAAAATACAAACTAACATACGTGTCAATGAGAGAAGCTGCTAGAAAATGTTACTTTGTTGTGGAGTCAATACACTAGCACAGGAAGAAAGAAAGCTCGCCATCATGGCCGAATTAGGTTTCACTCCTAAGAATTGCATTTGGTTGAGTGCCTAGTTCCAAGCAAGAGAACTGCTCCTTGTCTTTCTAACCACTCCCCTCAGTCATCATCCCACCTTTCAATTGAAGAGAGGAAAAAATAAGGTTGTCTAATGATATCTGGGCAGGTGAGCTACCTTTCCCTTTCGAATGCGGGGACGGGAAATTTGGCACATAAAATCATACAAACAAATATATTATTGCATCATTAGAACAACGTCAGAGCATGCTGGTCATTCCCATGCCTGACACAAGAACCCACCATAGTCAAAGAAACCATGTCTCACGTAACCTAATGTCATTACATTCCATGATACTGCATTTGACCCCTATATTCCATCAAATATATGTAGGGAACTTTGTAAATGCATCCATTGGCATATATATTAATATTCCCACAACAAACAAACAAATTCATCTAAAATCATGTTTTAATGCAACAAAAATGCACATGTTTTCCTATTTCAATCCATCCCTGCTTGCATATGCCTATAGAATGTTGCCAAAGGTAAACTGTTTTGGTTTCATCAGTTCTCCCTCAATTATTAGGAAAAAGAGTATCCAAGATTTTCCACCATATAAATGTTTCAACCCTTGCATTAGTGAAGGCTCCATAGTGTTAGTTTATTTCAATATGTAATGCTTGCGATATAAGTTGTAATAAAGGGAAAGATTCCTTTGCATTTTATTAAAGAAAGAAAGCACATGATTGCTTAGAAGGGATAATGGGGGGCATGTTTCACAAGTGGAAAAAAGGAAAAAAGGCAAAAAGGGAAGTGAATTGAATGTGCTTGTGGGCAAGAAGGGCTTCCTATCAATTGATTGAGTTGTGAATGCTTTGTGCTTGTGTAGGATCTAGTAGGGTTATTTGACTTATGTAACCGTTTCTTGTTCTTGCTCAGTTTGTGAGGGTTTGGAGGTTTTGATGAATGTTTTTTGATCAGCAATTGTTTGGGGTTTGGGATGAGTGAGAGAGCCTCCATTTTCATAGTTAGGCCCTCAACAACTCAATATATTTGAAATAGTAGCAACAAGTATGATCCCTCAAGTTTGGGAAAACCTAGGTGTGATAGCAACCTTGATTCTCCATGATTGTGTATCTAATAAAAAATGTGTTGATGTAATTGTAACTTCAGAATGTATTCACTTGTATTTCTTATGTATTGTAACCCGATGTTTATTCTGGGATGTATTTGTAATGTACTTGAGTCATTTCATGCCACGAGGTTCCTATCGGGAGTTTCTATAACGTAAACAAGTCATGTCAAGTCAAGGTGGGGAACCCTCCTATTGTATAAGGGTTAAAGTCCCCGCAGTTCTGGGGCACTAGGGTTATTAGACTCACTTAGTGAACTCGGCCCTAGTTGGGTTTAGTCAAGTAGGGAATTAGTATAAATAGAGAGCTAGCCTCTCTATTTATCACACACTCACTCAAACTCAGTTGTAGCACATAGTTGAGTAAGAGAAAGACACCGGGGCAAGGAAGAAAGAGGTTATTGCTGTCAGGAGATCATCTTACTATTTTTGGGTTTCACTTTTGGTGCTGATTCTATCTCTGAGGAAGTTGCGGGGTTTTCTCCATTTATGGTTTCCCCAAGGAAAAACACTGTGTTCATTGTCTCTTGTGTTTGATTGTTGTGCTTGTTGTTCTCTCAGTTAAAGATCCTAATGATATGCTAGATTAATGTTAAAAATCTAACATGGTATCAGAGCTAACCTGAGAAGAAGACACTGTGCAACTGCGGGAACTAGGGCTTCCTAATTTATGGATCTCTCTCCATAGATTTTCAGAAAAAGAAGGGTGGAATAAATATCCTCCCTAGGGTGTATCTTTCTATTGAAACATAATCCAATTATGAGATTTTTCAGTTTTGGACCTGACATTGCTACTGAAAATTAGGGCTTTTCACAGAAGTGGAATTTTTCAGTGAGCCCAGGCCTGGATTGATCTCCTCCCCAAAATTGAATTTAGGGATCAAAATCAAAGCATTTGGTTGGACAAAACTCCGAAAAAGAAAAACCCCAATCTGCTCCTCAACCAGCACTACAGGGTTTCAGCTCCAAATCCAGATCTCAAATCTTGACCTGGTAAGATCTAAATATTTTGTATTTCCATTTGAGGTTCTTAGTTAAGATGTATCATCATACCAAGCTTGATGAAAAGCTTGAGGGAGCTGATAACTTCCGAGCTTGGAAGTATAGGATCTCCCTGGTCCTGGAAGAAAATAAGTTGGACTCGTATATCAGTGACGAGGTTCCAGTTCCAGAGGGAGATGAGGACAAGGCCTTACATAAGAAGAAGTTTGTTATGAAAAAGAGGATCATTGCTGATTCTATCAAGGATCACCTCATACCATAGGTGTTTGAAGGGAAGAACATCAATCAGAAGATGACTCTAAGGAACCGGTTGAAGAATGTAAAGATCCAGAATGAAGAGACCATCCAGTCATACTTCACAAGGGTATCCCATATCAAAGAACAGATAGAAGCAGTAGATGAAGAAGTGGAGAATGCAAAAATTGTGATGACAACCTTGAATGGCCTCCCTAGGTCATGGGATTCTTTCATCCAAGGAATCTATGCTAGGAAGAAGTTAGTCAAGTTCAGTAGACTGTGGGAAGAATGTTCACAAGAAGAAGCTCGAATAGCAGCTCGAGAAGAAAAGATGGGAAGTGAAGATCAAGCTCTCACAATACACTCCAAGAAAGGAAGAAGGGAAAAGAATCATCACCAAGGTAAGCATTCTCATCAGAAAGGTTCATCTAAACTGAGATGTTATACATGCGATGAAATAGGACACTTTGCTAGAAACTGTCCCATGAATAAGAATGGACCCAAGAAGAAGAGGAACTCCAAAAGAAGACATCATGCTCACACTGTTGAGGATGATGATCCTCCCAGAAAGAGAGTAAAACAAGAAAGTGAAGACTCTTCAAGTGAAGATGAATATGTTCTAATCTCCTGTCTCATGGGAACTGTCACTCATGGAAGCAAAGATTGGCTTATTGACAGTGGGGCTTCCAAACACATGACAGGTTTCAAGGAATCCTTTGAGAAACTATATGAACATAATTCACCCCATAAGGTGAAACTTGGGGATGACTACCAATATCCCATAAAAGGTAGTGGTGAATCCTCCTACAAACTAGTCTCTGGAAAGTTTGTGAAAATGAAGGATGTCTTGTTTGCACCAGGACTAAAGAAGAATATTCTATCCATATCAGCACTGGATGCAAAAGGCATGAGGATTGCATTTGTAGATGGCCAAGTCCTCATGTGGCCAAGAGGAAAGACTATTGATGATGCAATAGTAATTGGAGAACAAGACGGAGGATTATACAAATTGAAGGGCCATCCAGAACAAGCTTTGGTCCATGACACATTAGAGACAAATGAACTTTTGGCATAGAAGGCTTGCACATGTGCATTACAGAGCACTACCACTTTCAAGCAAAGCTGTTGAAGGTCTTCCAGAAATTCAAGCAAAACATGAAGGGGCCTGCAAAGGATGTGCGAAAGGAAAGAATAAAGAAGACATTTCCAAGTAGCGGGAGCAAGGAAAAAGGAATCTTGGAAATCATCCACTCCGATGTATGCGGACCAATGTCATCAAGTTCTCTAAGTGGGTATGTATACTATGTTTCTTTCATTGATGAATTTTCTAGGAAGAGATGGATTTATTTCATGAAGAACAAAGATGAAGTTTTCAGGAAGTTCAAGGAATTCAAAGCCTTGATCGAGAACCACACAGAAAAGAAGATCAAGACCTTTCAATCAGATAATGGCGGAGAATTCACATCAAATGAATTCAAAGAATTATGCAAAGAATCAGGGATTAAGAGGGAGTTATCCACTCCGTATAATCCACAATAGAATGAGGTTGCAGAAAGGAAGAATAGAACTATCATGGAAGATGCAAGAGCAATGCTTCATGATTAAGATCTTCCCATGCATCTATGGGTAGAGGCTTCCAGAACAATAGTGTATGTACAGAACCATACTCCACATAGAGTACTCAAGAACAAGACTCCTAAAGAAGTCTTACCCAGCAAGAAACTAGAAGTCAACCATCTTAGAATATTCGGTTGTCCAGTGTACATACACATTTCGAAAGAAAAGAGAACAAAACTAGATCCTTCAGGAAAGAAGGGTATATTTGTGGGATACTCTAAAATATCGAAGGCTGAAAGATTATACTTCCTAGGATTCAAGAAGATTGACATCAGCAGGGATGTAACATTTGATGAAGACACAGCTTACAACAAATCTAGAAAGAGACTTGCTGAAGAACTTAACGAAGCAGAAGCACCTAGAATTCATGATACAACCATGAATGAAGAAACTCAAGAAGAAGATCGAGAATTTGAAGAACCACAAAGACCTGTATATCCACCTTAGGATAAGAATCCTCACAAGAGGAAACCTGCTTGGGTACAAGAAGCTATCCAAGTTGCAGAAAGATGTGGGGCTCCATAAGAGAATCATAGAGAAAGAAAGAGAACCAGATCCTGCTCTGGATAGGCAGCTTTAATATGTGACTTTATCAATGAAGAACCTTCCAATTATGAAGAAGCAACAGAACGGAACGAGTGGAAGGATGATATGATCAAAGAGTATCAATCGATCATGAAGAACGATGTTTGGGATGTTGTCCCAAGACCAGAAGGGAAGTTGGTTGTAACTTCCAAATGGATCTACAAGATCAAGCATGCTGCAGATGGTAGCATAGATAAATATAAGGCAAGATTCATGGCTCGCGGCTTCTCACAGAAAGAAAGAATAGATTATGAATAAACCTTTGCACCTATAGCCAGATACACTTCCATCATATCGGTACTTACTCTAGCTGCGGTGATGAAATGGAAGATACACCAAATGGATGTCAAGACTTCTTTCTTGAATGGTGTAGTGGAAGAGGAAGTGTACGTAGAGCAGCCACTCAGTTTTGAGACACATGACAGGGAGTCTCATGTGTGTAGATTGAAGAAATCCTTGTACGGTTTGAAGTAGGCACCCAGGAAAAGGTACGACAGAATTGAAAACTTTCTATCCAGTTTGGGCTTTACCAAAAGTAAAGCAGATTCCAACCTTTACTACAAGGTTGAAGATGGAAACCCAGTGATACTCCTACTGTATGTAGATGATATATTTGTAACAGGTATGGATGGGTTGATTTATGATATGAAGAGAAAGCTTGCTGTCGAATTTGGAATGAAGGACTTCGGTATGATGCATTACTTTCTAGGAATGGAGGTGTGGCAGAATATGGATGGAATCTCCCTCGGACAAGGGAAGTATGTAGTAGAGATCATGAAGAGGTTCAGGATGATGGACTACAAGGCCATGACCACACCTATGGCATTGAACCTGAAGCTGTTGAGTGATGCTTCATCAGAAGTAGTTGATGCTACGATGTATCGTCAGATGATTGGGTCCTTGATGTACCTGACGGACACGAGACCAGATATTTGCTTTGCTGTGAACACTTTGAGCCAGTTCTTGATAGATCCGAGACATGTTCACTTGATTGCTACAAAGCATATTCTGAGGTACCTGAGGGGTACAATTGATTATGGGCTCAAGTATAAGGCAAATCAGAAGATTAACCTGGAGGATTATGTTGATTCAGATTGGGTAGGTAGTGCCATCGATAGGAAGAGAAATTCAAGGTGTTGCTTCAGTATGGGATCAGGTGTGATCTCTTGGTTTAGCAGGAAGCAATCCTATGTGGCACTGAGTACAGCTGAAGCAGAGTATGTCACAGATTGTTCAGCTAGTTGTGAGGCAGTATGGCTGAGGAAGCTACTGTCTGATTTATTTGATCTCCAGATGGATTCTACTTGTATACATTGTGACAACCAGAGTTGCATGAAGTTGTCAGAGAATCCAGTGTTCCATGACAAGTCGAAGCATATAGAGATCAAGTATCACTATATCAGGGATATGGTGTAGAGGGGAGCAGTGAAGCTCCAGTATGTTGCGATAGAGGAACAGATAGCTGATGTGTTGACAAAGGCATTGGCTAGGGTGAAGTTCGAGTACTTCAGGGAGAAGCTTGGTATTCTCTAGATCGATGTTTCCTCCAAGGGGAAATGATGAGACCCAGAGCCATTCTGACATGAGAGGATTGGTTCCTTCCATGGTCAGATGTAAGGGTTGAGCCATTCTGTCATGGTGAGAGGATTGGTCCCTTCCATGTCAGATATGAGTGCTAAGCCATTCTGATGTGACCGTAGGATTGGTTCCTACATGATCAAAAGTAAGCGTTGAATGCCATTCTTGGAATGGAGGTTCCTGGTCAGTTACCAGGAATACTTGGTCTGGGACTGAGGGCCTTTCTGAAATGATTATAAGATGTAGTATTACATGATCAGATGTGAGTGCAAGCCCTTTTGAACATGTATTTTGGATTGGTTCCTCGCATGTGTCAAATGTAAGTGCAGATCCGTTTCGAACATGTATGTTGGATTGGTTCCTCGGATGTGTTGAATGTAAGTGTAGAGCCCTTTAAAACATGTATGTTGGATTGGTTCCTCACATGTGTCGAATGTAAGTGCAGAGCCCTTTCGAACATGTATGTTGGATTGGTTCCTCGCATGTGTCGAATGTAAGTGCGGAGCCCTTTCGAACATGTATGTTGGATTGGTTCCTCGCATGTGTCGAATGTAAGTGCGGAGCCCTTTCGAACATGTATGTTGGATTGGTTCCTCACATGTGTCGAATGTAAGTGTAGAGCCTTTCTGACATGAATGCTGGATTGGTTCCTCTCATGGTCAGATGTGAGTGCTAGGCCTTTCTGATAGGGTTATGGGATTGGTTCCCACATGGTCAGATGTGAGTATGGGCGTGCCTTTCTGATATGATTATAGGATTGGTTCCTACATGATCAGATATAAGTGCTGGGTAGGCCATTTTGACTTAGGTTCAGATATAAGCGTTGAAGAAGACCGACATGGAGGCTAGGCCTACAACCAACATGAAAAAGGGCTGGCTCTGTAGAACTTCCTGTGATGAGAAGAATCATGAGATAGCACCCATGATGATCCAGTGATGATGATCTAGCAGAGATGATCTAGATTGAGGGATGATCCAAATCCAGAGATGATGCTCCAGAGATGATCCATATCGAGGGATGATCCAGATCCAGTGATGATGATCCAGATCGAGTGATGATCCAGATCTAGGTGAATATGACTTGAAGATGAAGGTGACTTGAAGATAGAGATGACTTGAAGGTGAAGATGATGAGACTCAATGATGATCCAGATGATACAGAGAATAAGGCTTGTGTTGATAAATTGTGTCGAGAGAATACCTTCCTAGTTAAGAGGGAGTGTTGATGTAATTGTAACTTCAGAATGTATTCACTTGTATTTCTTATGTATTGTAACCCGATGTTTATTCCGGGATGTATTTGTAATGTACTTGAGTCATGTCATGCCCCGAGGTTCCTATCGGGAGTTTCTATAATGTAAACAAGTCATGTCAAGTCAAGGTGGGTAACCCTCCTATTGTCTAAGGGTTAAAGTCCCTGCAGTTCCGAGGCACTAGGGTTATTAGAATCACCCAGTGAAGTTGGCCCTAGTTGGGTTTAGTCAAGAAGAGAATTAGTATAAATAGAGAGCTAGCCTCTCTATTTATCACACACTCACTCACACTTAGTTGTAGCGCATAGCTGAGGAAGAGAAAGACACTGGGGCAAGGAAGAAAGAGGTTACTGCTGTCGAGAGATCATCTTACTATTTTTGGGTTTCACTTTTGGTGCTGATTCTATCTCTGAGGAAGTTGCGGGGTTTTCTCCATTTATGGTTTCCCCAAGGAAAAACACTGTGTTAATTGTCTCTTGTGTTTGACTTTTGTGCTTGTTGTTTACTCAGTTAAAGATCCTAGTGATATGCTAGCTTAATGTTAAAAATCTAACAAAATGAAGAACATCATTTTTAAACCTGGGTTAATTTTAGCAGTAATAGGACTAATTCATAATTATGGGTTGAATTTGAGGATTAATTTCCAATTCTGAGCACCCATGCATTAGTGTGCGAAATTTATGGGCACATTGGGAGCATTTCTGAGCAGAATAAACATTAAAACACCTTGAATCAACAATAAAACATAGACATATCCCAATATAGGCAACTAAGGAAGCCTATGTTAACTTCTTGTACAAGTAAGAGAAACCATAAATCCACCAATCAAGGCGAGCATGTGTTTAAACATGCATTGATTATCCTTAAACCTCTTTCACAAAAACAAATAATTTCCTTCAGCCAAGACTATAATTACTTATTGTAGTCTTCTAGTTAACAAAACATTCCATTGATAAAAATTCCAAACTTTCAAAACACTTTTACTAAAAAAAGACAATATAGTTTCCAAATATTAGGATCCCCAGCTTTGATTACTAATTTCAAAATGGTATAGGAAATTTGAATTCTCTGAAGATATGGGAGAAAGAGAGTATGAAATCAGGATTTGGCCTCTAGAAATCTGTTCATGATAGAAAATAAATCCAAATTGGTAATTTGAGAAGTTTTATATATAAAAAAAAGTTTCTCTGAAGTTTTATGTTTTTGCAGCCCAAAAGGTGATTTTGTGAGGGCCAATTCATACATTCGAGCATAGTGTTTAGTCCTTTTTATGCCATTCAATGGAGATGCTACCATTAGGAGACATTTTGAATCTAGCCCATCTAACAAAAAAACAGGTGTTCAAACTTAATTTATTAATTGCTGAGCATGATAATTACATCTCTTCTAGGCTGGGAATGGTTCAAACTTCAAATTGTCTTCAAGGGTTTGATCTATACAAATGCTTTCAAAAGTCTTTGCCAATATCATATTTTGACCTTGCAGCTTCATCAATTAGACTTCTTTTCCATCAACTTCACTTTCAATGTCAAGGATCATTCCATTTAATCAATAAGTTGTGCATGTTAATTCTTATGTTGCTGCCAAAACCATAACTTATTGTGTGATGCAATGACCCTTATTTGTTGTACCTTGAACAACCATTTGATGTCATGTCAATTATCCTTTGGATACTTGAAAATGAATGTATCTGTAGGCTATTTTGAATATTCAAACATCACAAAATTCAGTGTTTGATGATCACTTCGTAGATATATAGCTGCATCCATATGCTTAGTAGCACTTGGATGCCTTCAAGGTGCTCTCATGTCCATCTGCAATCAACTATCATATCAATAAGCTGTCACAACCACGTCAGTGAGAAGTCCATAGTCTAGTCACTTTGATCACTGTCTAGTTAAGTTGTTAAGACAAATCACTCCCTTTCACGTGCCATTGCAATTTTCTGTCAAATTAATGTGAAGAAGGTCACTTCCTTGTGGTGTTTACTTGTCAAATCCTCAGGATGTCATGTCATGATAGTTCAACTGTCTTCAATGCTTTGGTATCCTTAGAATGTATTAAGGGAAAAACCAAATCAGTCTAAGATTATATTCATGCCAAAATAAATTCTTAAGAGGCTAGGTTCCCAAGATTGTCACTGTTAATGGAAGAAGTCATTAGGATGTTCAAATTCTGAGCTTGATAAGGACTGGTATATCTTTTAGCAGGATTGAGTGTGACTTTGAAAAACAAATATTTGAGAGGATTTTATTGTTGGATCTGTACCTTTTTCTTCTCACAAAATTTACTACAATTTGTTCCACAACTTAACAAGGGTAATGATGGCATATCATTGTATCATGAATGTAATGATTACACTACTTCAGCTGTTTAATGCTTAAGCATACACCCTTTCTACACTTCTTTCATATGTAAAACTTTTTCTATGATCTATCCTCAAGATGTATTCAAACAATATTCAAATCTACCACTAAACTTCTTTGTCCATAATACTTCAAATATTCCATTAGGTATACTATGTGTCTGCACAATAGTATGCAGTACTTAACTTGTCTCATAGATGGTCCCTTATCAATTAGTCTTCAAGCTTCTCGATATGTTCATCCAAACATGCTCTCAAGTCTTCATGTGATTTCCAGGAGTTGTCTTGATACAATGATAAAAATCTCGATAACCAGCTCTATATAAGTCATACAATCAACAACAAGTGTTTTTTAGGTCATTCTTGATAATTATATCAAAATCTAGAAGAAGTCATTTTAAGAATGTTGTAGTTATCATAAGGGTAAACATGCATCAAGGACACCTCTTCAACCATCATCATATCACATGAGATTATTTTTGCTCCCCCTATCACCATGCCAGCTGTCATCATGGTTAAGTGTATCCTTAAACACCTTCAACATACTGTGCACATATAACCCAACATATTGTGAAGCCACAAATGAAGGATATCTCCTACTTTGTTCAGTCACTCTCTAAGCCTTCTCTCCATCTTAATGGCTTTGACCACATATGCAAAAATAATATCATTGGCTTGTTTGAAGCAATCTAGTTTATGAAGCTGGATAAATAAGGACCAGTCCAATACATGCTCTACAGTTCTATAATATTTCAGACTTGTAGGCCTAGGTACCATAGGATCAACTACTAAATATCGGAATGTGTCATTGACACTATCTGAAACTCTCAACAATATTTTGTTTGCAGGAATAACGTGCATCCTGTCTTCATTCACATCAACACAATAACATCAACACATCAGCACACTGAATAAATAACATCAATACATCAATACACTGAATAAATAACATCAACACATCAACACACTGAACACATCAGGATGCATGTGTGCCATTTTCTCATTTTTATTCCTAATAAAATTTCTCAAGACTTAAATAAATCATATACTAATAAGTAATAGGCTATGTGCTTGAAATATATATGCTATCCTATATGATTTTGAGGAGGACATCAGTTTCGAGGACGACATTTAGTCTCTAATACTCATTTACTACCAACATCATTGTAAGAGCCTAGGGGTATTCCTAGATTTGAATTACAATATTTGCTGCGAATTCTAGGGTAAAATAGCTAGTCTCAAACAACTCACCAGCCTCCATATGTTACCCACCAACATTGAATTATGATACTTGTGTGGAGCCTTCATGGACACTTATACAAACCTACATGGAAGGTCTACACTATGCACACTTGATAAAGACTATTGTCTCTCTTCTCTGGTGGTGCACCCCCTCTGAAATGTGGCCTCTCTCACCATTAGCTAGTCTCAAACAACTCACCAACCTACTAGTATTTGGCACCACTAGTGAAAATCCTAGATGCAACAAGTTCCTTATTAGTTGAGTGCATGTGAACAACTTGTGGCAGAAATCTACATTTCTGAGATATTAATTTTCATCGACTATGAAGATATATGTGAGACAAATTAAATATCTTGAGATGAACAGACCAACAAGGTTTAAGGGGGAGCAATTAGTCTACATATTTATAGGGGGAGTAGTATGGTTAAATAAAGAAAAGAAAATAAAGTGAAGCAACATTGTAATGTTGTCATTGATGCATGCTTACCTTTTATGAATTTACTAGATGACTGTTGATACATTCATTTTGCGGGCATGTCCTTAGATGTCACAGGCATTTCAATGATAAAGTTAAACACTTGATAGGTACAACTAAAGTAAAGTTGTTATGGGAAGCCTGAGATTATAAAGATATTCTTCAACTATAATGTAATACTACTTAGATGGAGATGAATTTCCATAAGTCCTTGATTTGTTTCAGTTGTATGCTTGATCATGGCATCATAGGTGCACTAAAAATTCCTGTAGCTAGTTAAATATGCCCACATTTAAGTTGTAGAATACATTTACATAAATTTTCCAAATTGGATAAGTAGTTGATTTGGAAAAATGTTCACATCCAGTTGAGAAATTCGCGGAACCAATTTGAAAATGCCAGTTGGACTGATAAAATTCTTGCACTACCATATAAAATTCCCACAGGCCTCAAACAAATGCCCGCAGGTCCAGAAAAATTCCCGCAAAAATGCACAAAAAGTTGAATATGGTTAGATAAAGAAAAGGAAGTAAAGTGAAGCAACATTGTGATGTTGTCATTGATGCATGCTTACCTTTTATGAATTTACTAAATGACTTTTGATACATTCATTATGCAGACATGTCCTTACATGTCACGAGCATATAGTCTTCATGTGTGGGTGCTTGCATACTTATGCGGGCATGTACTTACATGTCACGTGAATTTCAATAATCTACTGGCATTCCAATGATTTTCCTGCGGACATCTTTCCACCTCTATTTCATGTACTTTGGGGTTCAGCGGCCATTTATCTATTACCCTATGGGAATGTTTAACTAGCTGCCAACATTTTATCTTAGTATTGCATGCATAATGCAATACTTGTGGGCATTATGTACATTAAGTGCAGGCTTTAAATGCCTTCAAAAGATTTCACTAACTCAAAGTTATACCTGGAAGCAGGGTTGATAGGGTAGCAATATGGTTAGATAAAGAAAAGGAAATAAAGTGAAGCAACATTGTGATGTTGTCATCGATGCGTGCTTACCTTTGATGAATTTACTAGATGACTGTTGATACATTCATTATGCAGGAATTCCCTTACATGTCACGAGCATATAGTCTTCATGTGTGGGTGCTTGCATACTTTTTTGGGCATGTCCTTACATGTCATGGGTATTTCAATGATCTGTTGGCATTTCAACACCTCTTGCGGACATCTTTCCACATCTATTTCATGCATTTTGGGGTTCAACGAGCATTTATCTATTACCCTATGGGCATGTTGAACTAGCCACATGAATTTTATCTTAGTCTTGCATGCATAATGCAATAATTGCAAGAATTATGTCCATTAAGTGCGGGCTTTAAATGTCTTCAAAATATTTCACTAAATGAGAGTTGTACCTAGAAGCAGGGTTGATAGGAAGTAGGTGAAGTATTTTTTGTATAAAACCATCCATGTTAATCAATCTGTGGAGGGAATATAGGAGAAAACCCTGATTGTATCTATCAATAAAACCTTATCTGCAATTTATGGAGGGCAGATAGGAGCAACTCTCATACATGCAAAGCATTATATCTTCAACTAGAAAATGAGTTAATAGATTAAATGAAAGCAATTGACTTACCGAAGACATATTTGTGGGAAAAAATATACTTATACTAGATCTACTACTAGTTTTTAACCACTTGGTCCAGAAGCTGTCGTAGGCTATGCTTTTCCTGATGCCTTAGTGACCTTCACCTTTGCTTATGGGTCTCGATCTCAATCTGCCAATGTCCCTCTATGTAGCTTTTGGAGACGAAGGGGATGTACAACATTGAGGATAGAAAAAACCCAAATATGGGATACCATTAATATTGAGCTGAAGCCCGACTACCACCCAATTAAAAGAATCATGCAGGAAGAACCCGTACTATAAAAATTGAGTCAAATAAGAAATTGATTTGTGTCTGGTGCAGCTTAAGGGTTTCTCCATGCTCACAAGCTAGCTTTCTGGTTGTGTCAAGGAAGGGGTTCGCTGAACAAACAAGAGTTGCCTCCTCTGCAAACTTGGAACTTCCTCTGCGACATCGGGCCTAGTTCATGGGTGAGATAACTGAAAAACCTCCTCTACAACCTTGGAAACTCCTCTGCGACCTCGAGCCCAGTTCGTGGGTGAGGTAAGTGAAAGATGTAAAATTTCATTGTCACAACAGGGAGAAGGTAAGATGGATAGTTTTAATTGTTTGTTGTTTTTTTAATGTTTATTAATTATAATTGTCACCGTAGTCAGCAAGATTATCACGATCATTGTCTTTATGGCCATCATCATCATCATAGAAAACATCATCGCCAATAGACCCTTTCTTGAAAATGATTTGTCATATGAGTGTAATATGGTGACCATTTCAAAGTTTGACACACAGAGGATGCTTAATAAAGACCATCTTGTGTTCTTATTTCCTATGCCATTTTCAAAGGCCATGTTATGACATGAAAAACCAAAATAGTGGGTGAAGGTATGAAGGTATTGTGAACTAGGGTGGTTTATTTTTGTTTTTGGGAGCTATGAGTATGGGAGGGATTTCTTTTTTTGTGCTTGGGGATATATCCACTAGCAAGAAGACTTTCAACACATTTAAAGGGAGCACAATATGAGTGCTAACGTTTTATCCAAGAAAGCACTTTCTCTTGAGATGGGAAAACTCTCCTATATTGAGATGTTGGATGGAGAGTCTATTGGGAACGAAACCATCCTGTTCTTTTAAGTTATGTTATTCAACATAATTGCTGTGGCTTACTCATATTTCTTAGAAAAGATTCAAATTTTTTGAGCCTTTGACTCTACTCTACTGACTACTCCTTTGGATGAGTTGTTTTCATGGCATATAAATGTCTTACTTTGGGGGGATTTTCACTTTAACCCCTAGGTGCTTCCTTGGATAAGCCTTCAGGGCTCATTATGTGCTTCTTTTGACTATGTGGAATGTATTTTTAGTGCTAGATTGAGGCTTGATTTTGTACACCCTTTGATGATGGGATGTAGGATACGTTTTTGACACAGACTGGGTACTTTGTATTGACAGAAGTATAGGATATAAGATATTTTTGAAATTATTAAAACCAATTGAAAATGTAATTTTGAAATTATAGAAAGTTTTTGTTTTTTTTACCAGTTGGGCTTCCACGATAAATTTTTGTTCTCTGTATCTTGTTGATTCTATTTGTTATTTGTTATTTTAAAAGTGGATAAAATTGTGAAAAAGGTAACAATATTGATTCACCCCCCCTTTCAGTATTGTTCAATATTGTATCATTTAAATGATTATGGTTGTTAATGTTGTTGTTTTCATTAATTTAATGATTATTAATGAATCTATCTATTTTATAGTACCGTGCTGATTAAAACAATTAATATACCTATATTTGTTCTTTTTACAATATATATGCAAAATGTTTGTTCAATTTTGCTGCATAGCTTAATTTTTAATATGTGTGACATCTTCCAAGGACTATGATTATCCTTAAAGGGTTGGACACCCCTTTCCGAGTTAAACTGAGGAAGATGAGATGACCACATGATCTTCCTTATCTAGTGATGATGATTATGAGCTTCCACTCTTTGCATGAGACACATGAGACATATGACCAAATACAATTGAGAAGGTTGGGTAACCTACCCTCACGTTGAATTGATGTCTAAAATGTTTTGTCCTTTTTGCCATGTCATCATCCTTTGTCATCAACCTTTGTATTACTTTTTGCAATGTCATCATCCTTTGCCATCAACATACTTTTTCCTTTACTGTTGTACCTGTCATGGGAATCCTCCATCCAAGTGGCCGTACAATATAGTTGGAGAATACCTTTATAAGCTCAGGATTGCCATAACAAATTTACTTTAGCTGTACCTATCAAGTGTTTAGATTTATCATTGAAATTCTCCTGACATGTAAGGACATTCCCACATAACGAATGTATCAACAATCATCTAGTAAATTCATAAAATGTAAGCATGCATCAATGACAACATCACAATGCTGCTTCACTTTATTTGCTTTTCTTTATCTAACCATACTGCTCCCCCTGAAACCTTGCTGGTCCGTTGATCTCAAGATATTTAATTTGTCTCACATATATCTTTAGAATCGATGAAAAGTAATATCTCACAAATGTAGATTTATGCAAACATATTGTACCTAATTTATTCCCACATTTTACTTCATCTATTGCTATGGCTGCCTGCGGGCATTTTTTAACCTTTTTTGCATTTCTGCGGGCATTTATCTGGACATGCCTGCATATGTTTGATGCCTGTGGTAATTTTATAAGCTAACGTGGGAATTTCATCAATCCAATGGGCATTTACAAACTGGTTGCATGGCATTTTTAACTAGATAAGGGCATTTTTAATGGGGATATTGGGGACCCTGTATGAATTTTAATGACATATCTTTCACTCATGCGGGCATTTTTATGAATCTTTCCCACAAGTATTGCATTATGCATGCAAGACTAAGATAAAATGCCGCAGCTAGTTAAACATGCCCATAGGGCAATTTTGAACCTTTCATTCATTTCTGCGGGAATTCTTTACATCAGCTGGGAGGATGAGCCAAAAAATGTTTTGAATACTTGTTATGTACTTTGTAAGACCTATCCACATTAGCTTCTTTCTGCATTCTTGCACCCTTGTGTTCACCTTAAGATCCCTCGTTAGGTGCCATCCACCATATCACTACCTTATATGACAGTTTTTGGAGTACTTTGTTGTCATTTTTTTATTGTGAGTTGAACGTACTACTATGCTGCTACTATTTTTGTTTTGTGAGGGTTGGATGATCTATTTTACATTCTTTTCCAGTTTTGGGTTCTCTCCTTTGACAAGTATGTTGGTCTAGTTGAGTCTCATGCAAGTAACCTAACACTAAGTGGTTGAAGACTGTTTAGAAGCATTGTTTCTGAGGATAAAAGAGCTCTTCCCTAACATCTTATGTTGAGTTTATAATTGGTTCAGATATGATATATCATGCTACTGTTATGTATTGTTGTCTTTCATTAACAACTTAGATCTGATATAGATCGCTACTTTTATTACTGTTATTGTTTTAAGCACTTTAATGGTTATTGTAACTCATTGTTTCTAGTACATGCTGGACATGAAGGATATTGAGGTATGGTTTTTCTATGCTGGAGATGCTTGTCTCATTGTTTTAGTTTTGAGTTTGAATATTTGAGAAAAAATATTATAAAATACAAATGAGCTGAATCTACTTGAGAGTTTGCAGCTTTTCTCCAAATGAGCTGAAATGTGCATTAGACATTTTTATGGATCTTGTGTCTTTAGAGTGGCACCTCATCTATTCCAGTGAATTGAAAGAAAGAGAAGGTCCTGCTCCTGGTATAGGAATAGGATGGGGTGCTACTTAGGTAAGCAATTTTGAAGTTTCTCCTATTGAATGCCTTTGAGCCTTAACTTTTGGTTAATTTTCAAATACGGAGTGTGACATTTATTTTTCATTGTTTTTCGCTAATTTTCCTTCCTCTACTCTTCAGGTATTTATAAAAAGGGTCAAAGTATTAAGGCTATGATTACTTCCTTTGATTGCTTCAAAAGCTCATTGGTCACGACTGATTACTCAACTTCTAGAATGTCAAGTCTATGGTGAGTATCAATAACTGATTCATAAAGTTTTCATTTTCATCCTTTATATTTCTGTTATGATTTTGGCTTCAATAAGGGAAGTTCCACTATCAATATCCTTCTTGAACTCTTTAGTTGTTTTAGCTCTTCAAAAATCATAACCTACCAAAATATTCTTCTTATTTTCAACGGGTCTTTTGATTGTGTTAGATACAAAGAAGTTTAGATGTTTCGTCCTCTCTAATTCATTTCCTAAAACTGTCAGTTTATCTTCTTGGTTTATCTATACATGAATTTCCTTATCTGAAGATATGAGAGGTTCTCTTTTACATGTTAGATTCTGATAATAGTTCTCTTGAGATCCCACATAAGTATAATGCATTTTAGGCTTGCTTTCAGTGCTTAAGTTGCCACATTTAGATCGTTTCAATGATTTCGAAAGCTAAGACTTATGTCTTACTGTTTTGCTGTATCTTACTGAGTATTCCTTTCTAATATTTGACCTTCAATATTTGTAAACTGATGTTATCCAAGAGAAGAAGTCTCAATCATTGTCAAACATTTTCTTGCTGTGGCTTCTTCATGTCTTCTTCAGTTCTTTGGATGCTATAATGAATGTATAGGCAATCATCATGCTCCACTTTAAATCTACTATTCTATAGTTCTGAGGAAACCACTTAAAAACCACCATTCATGTCCTGTACAACCCATTGATTTGACATTCCATTGTTTTGTTCGTGTGGTGTAATAAAAATAATATTTAGTCCAACCCTTGGAACATGAAGAAAATATCTAAACTTGGTGGAGTCGATGGTGACATCATTGCATCCTGAAACTGATAAATTTGAGTTATCATCAATGACCACTTTCTCTCCAATGTGCTCCCTTCTATAATTAAAGAGGGGGTGTTGAATGTTTTCATGCCTAATCATATGTTTGGTAGCTCCAAAATCAACAATCCATTCTTGTGATGAAGAGGAGAACCAATATGCATGGTGCACAACCAAGTGTTGATTGTGAGAAGATTCACATTGGGTATCATATTCAAGAATCCCCATATTGTAATTTGCTTGTTTTGGAAAATCTTCAAACTTTTGAATGTAAGCTTTGATAGTGGTTGTAAGTAAGTTTATGTTAGTGGCGTGCCCATTCTTATGATAGTGGTTGTAAGCTTTGAAGGCATGCCCATTCTTATGATAGTGGTTGTAAGTAAGATTATTTTTACTAGAGGATTTTGGGTTTTCCTTATTAATGTTCTTGAATTGATATGTAGAAGTTGCAGATAAAACTTTTGAAAGAGCTTAATATTGGAGAAAAAATTCTAACAAAAAATTCTTCCATGATTCTCAATGTGATATAGTGTCATAAAATATTATGTGAGGCTGCCCAACACATTCAATCATAATTGGAACTGCGGGAGGGACACTAACCAACAAATAGTGGCCACTAGATAACCATGAATGCTACCCAAACATAAGCAATTTCAAAATGAAGAAATTAACGACCAACAAGTTTCCTCTTTAGGCTATTCTAAAAGGCTCCAACTAAGTTGCCTTCCTCTACTATTCAGGTATTTATAAGAAGGGTCAAGGCTCCTAGGTAGGGGATTTTAGCCAGCTTTTGGAAAGACCTATTTGAACAAGTTCCATCATCAGTTGAAGGAGAACAATTTCCAGGATAAATACTACAACAAGCATCACAATTGTAAGTCCTTTCTAGAATGTAGGTATGCCTAGATTTGAAATACAATCTTTGCTGCGAATTTTATATTTTCTTTTTAAAAAATACAAAGTAAACGTCGCTATAGCGACGTACTTCTGGTGCTATAGCGACATAAAAATGTTACTATAGTGATGAATCAGTGCTTAGTCACTTCTAAGTTGCGACAAATGCTCGTCTCCATAGCGACATGTTGTCATGTTTATAACGATGGTAGACCATCACTATAGCAATGGACAATGACTTGGAATTAGAGGAAATTTCAACTCAAAATGGGCCTTTTAACCCTCATTCAAATTCCATTTCATCGCGTGTTAGCCAATGAAATTGCCTTAAATTTTAAATACCGTATAGGTCTTAAACACTTTTTTAATATAAATTTGGGGATAGGTATCATAAAAAAGCTATTTTTTGTTCATATTTTCGACATATCTCCCTGTGTTTTTACTCAAATTTCGACCGGGAGAGCTCGTTGGATGCAGAATAAATTTCGCATCCAACGAGCTCTCCTGATCGAAATTTGAGTAAAAACACAAGGAGATATGTCGAAAATACGAACACTTTTTTTCTTTTTTCTTTTCTTCCTCCAAAATTAATAAGTATTATTTTATAATTTTCCTTATGTGGCCCATTTTGAATTGAAATTTCCTCTAATGAAATTTCTTGGTTCCAACATACTTTCATGCCTAAAAAGTCGCATTGACATCGATATTGTGACAAATGTACGTCGCTATATCAACAGAATATGAAATAGTCGCTTGTTTTTGCGACAATATTCCGTCACTTTTGTGACGCAATATGAAATAGTCCCTTGCTTTCTACCAAACATCTCTCAAATGACACAATTTGACTTAGTCTCTTTTTTTTGCACAATAAACCGTCATTATAGCAACACCGAACCGTTGCTATAGTGACACATAAACGTCGCTATATCAACGCCTATTGATTTTTGAATCAAATGCCATAATCACCACATGTCATCGATGTTCTGTCACTATACTGACATAATATTCGAAGTGTGGCTAATGCGACGATAATTTTGAGACAAAAAATTGGGCTTCTAATAATCGCTATAGAGACAAAAATGTGTTGCTATAGCAACAATTTGCCATGGGAAAAAAAATCACATGTACTAGTGTTTCATTAATCGTTCGACTTCCTTATTTAAAATTTGGAAATGTTGGTGGGAAATATTTGGAAGTTAGCCTTTTTGGTTCTTCTTTTTGTTTTGAGCTAACCTTCATTATAGTCTTTACGAGATTTCCAACCCAATGGTGGCGCTTTTTCCAGCCAAAAATTTCCATGATTATTTTGTTAGTCTCCAGTTGTAGTCGAGTCAGTCGCTGCAGCGTGTTGGTCGATATGTTGTTACAAGTTGATTGTGCTCGATCTTTCAACATGTTACTATCTTTCAACTATAAAAACATTTTTATTTCTTTGACTGCTTCTTGAATATGTTATTTTGCAGGAGTAAAGGAGAAATATTTAATAAAGTTTTCTTTAAGTTCTTGCTAGATGAAAGTTATGCCTCTAGATTCTTCCATCTTATTCCATTTATTAGGAAAATTTTTGAGTGTATTTGGGAATAGGTGAGGATATAGTCGTTCATCTTTGTATCTTGTTTTTTTAAATTATTTTTTCACATAAATCAATATGCTTGGTTGGACCTTAGCCCTAGACTAATTTTAGTATTTTTACTTGTGTTCTGAGCTTATTTCCTCCAAATAATTCGATGAAATTTGCGGAAGCAGTCATCTAGGTCTATAGTCAAGACCGATTTGTATCGCTCCTTATTGTTGCTTAGCTTGAGAAAGTTTCGAATAAACTTTGTAGTCGAACTTGTTCTCCCAAATTTTTAGATACTTCTTTAATATGTGCAATTGGTGATTCACATTTTTTATACCTTAATGGAGGGATACTAGTTGACTCCTTCTTTGCTTGTATAATGGTCGGATAATCTCTTATTTTTTTCTCATTTTTTTATAGGAATGATAGTTATTGTAAGGCACTTTTGTACTCTTTTTCTTGCTATAACTTCTATTGACCAACATTCCTACACTTGAGCCTCATAATTTTCAATTTGCTAATCAAATATCTCAAAGTCAGATTTATAGCCCGCTGATATTGGTCGACCTAAATGGAGTTCTCTATAATTATTAGGTTCAACAATATATTCATTGTTTTGAAATATTTGGTATAGTCATCTAATATTTTCGCCGGTGTCATATTGTTCTACCCATGGTTTTCCTTGAGATGTGTTGATCATGACAATGACCTTCTTTCGTTCTCCTTTTAATTTAATTATCTCTTTTTCTAATGAAATGGATTCTTTCATTTTTCGTCCCCATGGTTGACCGACTAGTGCAGGGAAGGATTTGGATCCTTCTTGAGGGTTAATAATTTAAAAGTTTATGGTTACATTGATCCCAATGATTGAGGTTTTGACATTTTTGTAGACTCCATTCGGTTTGATTAGCCCTTGATCTGCCAGTTTAAGATAAATACCTGATTTTACTAGACAGGGTCGACCAATTTTTTCGCACATCGATCTTGTGATTACATTTTCTTTTGAACCAAAGTCGAGAACAACTTGTTTAATGCATAATCCTTCTAGGTCAACGAGAGGGTCAATGCCAGTTTTATCCCTTTGATTTAATGTGCACAATTTTTTAGCAGCTTTGTTGCTTTCAAGGTTACTCTTTATAGATTGCATTAATTCAATTAGTCATGCAACAAGTTCTTCTTTGGTTAATAAGTTAAACAAATCATTAAGCGATTTAGTTTTACTTTCTTCATTCATTTCCTCAGACGAAAATTGCGTAAACATTTCTGATGCATTATTAAATATTTTCTTATGCTTCCATGAATTAGGGTACTCCTCTTGGTCCCTTTGTATCTTTTCAATTTGATTTCTTCTAGTGTTTGTGCCTTGTATAGTGACAAGTTGCAAATTTTTAGTAATAACTGCATTATTTTTAGGAACATAATACAAAAAATTAATGTTTCTTCTTTTATTCATTGCATCAGGCATTATAGGACAATATTCTAAGGTATGCTCACCCACACCACATTTTGCATAGAATTTTAGATATGTTCTATCTTTGTATGGAGAGTCAAGACTTATATGATCCTCATTGTAGCATACAAATCATCTTGATTTTCCATGACTGGGTGGTTGATATCCTCGATTATTGTTTTTTCCATGACCATTGTATCCTCCTTGTCGATTGTTACTTTACTCTGTCGATCACTATTGTGGTCGTCTCGACATTTCTACTCGACTATGTGTGCCTGGTATACCATATGGTATCCAACTCTAGTATTTAGGTTCTTGATACATTTGACTGTGGTGTGTATAGTTGTACGACATATTCTGCACCACTTGGGATTGATATTGTCGACATTGTATGGGTAGTTTGTGGTCGAGTGGGGTTCAACTCTCTCTCATATATCCTAGAAGTAGGCTATCTGTGTCTTTTGGAAATTTTATGGCTTTCTTTCCTTGGGAAAAATACGCGGTGCTTCTTCAATTTGGCATAGCTCCCTTTGGTAGGTATTTGCATAATATCTTCTTTGTTCATCGTATGGGAAATTGTCCTTGGTATGGCCTTCTATTGTACATGTTGAGTACCATAAGTTGTTGTTTTACATTGTTAAATGTTGCAATTATCTTTGTATATTTTCAACTTTTTCTTCGAGTCGATGATTGATTGGTCTAGACGTGTAGTTTGTGTTCAACTCAACTCGTAGCGATTTCTTCAAGACATCTTCGTATGTTGTGTACTAGTTCATTAATATAGGTGTCTTGATTCTTTGTTGGAGCCCATCGATGAAAAATTGAATTGCCAAGGAAGGGTTGAGTTTATAAGGCATCTAGTTCAGAATATCTTTAAGTTTTTGATCATATTCTCCGACATATTCTCCAATTCTTTGCTTGATTTATATGAGTTTGTGCCCTACCATGTGCTTTGTATTATTAAATTTAAGAATTCTAAGAATTTGTATTTTATCTATTGTTTGGACTTATGGCCTTATTCCAAGAAGTTCATGTACCATGTTAGCGCTTTGTTTATAAGTACACCTGCAAAATGGTTAATTTGTTGATTTTCATCATCAATTAAGTTATATTTCCACACGTATTCACAAACAAATCAATGATTTTTAGGGTCCACATCTCCATCAAAGATAGGGGTATTAATAGGAATTCAATAAGCCATTGTGTTATATTTTTTCTTACTTACCAAGGATGATGAACTAATATTCACACCTACTATTTGTTGATTATTGCTAACCTCTTGTGAATTTGAATCGTACCACAGAAAATGCACTTCTTCTATAAAATCTTCGTCGTTAAGTCGACTCTCTGACGATTTAGGTGGTTCAATCAATAATGTTGCTAGTAGGGGGTGTAGCAGGGATTTATCCTTGCTATAGGGCAGGAATGGCTCCCTTCCGTTTATAGGATGAAAGGGTAGGTTCCTGTGTGGAAATATCGAAAAGAAAATCGGGAATGAAACTAGACAGAAATAAAAGCAAAGATGGAACCCCTCTGCACACAAGGTTATGGGTTAAAGACCTCCGAGACCCTGCATACAACAATGGAGACCTGCAAGAAAATGTTAGGCCATAAACCTGCAAGCAACTAGATGTTAGAAAAACTCAAATAAACAAAATAAAACAAAAATTATACCTCTTGGTGGAAATGGGCCACCATGCCCTAGCTTGGAGAAGCACCTCTCTCTTGGCAATGGGGGATCTATGGCTTAAAGGGAAGATGGATGAGAGGGAGTGTGGGTGGCTTGAGAGGCAAATGGTCTCAAGGCATCCACTTGGGCAGCATAATAGTATGCAAGGGAGGAATGTTTTGAGAGTGACCCCCCACCCTCCTTTTATAGTTTTTCCAAGGGATTTTAGGGTTTTAAGCCCTTGGTCAAGGCTTTAGCACCTTTTTTGGGCCTTTAGCCCCTTTCGCCCTAACTTTAGCTGCTTTCAAGGTTTTAGCCCCTTTTTGAGGGCTTTAGCTCCTGGGGGTCTATTTTTTGCTCTTTTTTTGGGGTTTTTAGCCCTTTTCTTCATCCTTGGGCTCTTTTGGAGGTGTGGGGGTCAAATGGAAGGTCATGGAAGGTCTTATGGAGTGAAATGAGTGTTGTGAGGTGGTGTCCTTGGGTGGTGTAGGCCATTGAGAGCCATGTGGGGGATTTTTGGGTTAATATATTGCCCTCTGATATGTGAGGGCAGGAGCTCAACATATGGCCGATGGACATCATAGGATTTGTTGTCGAGAGGTGGTGCTTCCGGGGCTGGGGCATGGTGGCTTTTGGTTTTGTACTAATTTGGTTCCCATCAATGGGTGAGATACAATAAATGTGTGACATGTATATGGACAAGGTGGGAATTCCCATGCTCATGACAATGTCGAAAGAATCATTTGATCTATGCTCTAAAATACAAGAGCCGATCATATGCAACTGATGTTACAGTGCTGGTTTCCTCTATGTGAGGCTGAATGCAATACTGATCTGGTACATTGGACCCATGGCATTCTCATGGAATGTTATATCTTCATGACTAACGGTCTGCTGGATCTGGAATGGTACATAGCTGTATGGACTCGCTGTTTGAGAGTCAGAGTCTCTGCGGTACAAGTATGTTGTATCAATCATAAAGGTATACCGAAGCACTGCTGGGGCTTCTGAACACTGTCTCCAACGCAACCCGAAAATCACAAGGGACATAACCTATTTAGGTCCCTCGAGTGGATTCACCAATGTGCTAGATTCGGGTGACATCTGGGGTCTTCGACTGAGTACTATGTGGAACGAACCCTATACGAATCTCAATGGTGCGATGATGGAGTTGAAGTCGAGCACGTGAGAAACAACCATCCCGAGAGGCACTAAGGACTTCTCTCAAGTGGTCCAAGGAACTCATCAATGATGTTAATGAAACCAAGGTACAGGGACCTCTAGGTCTATCCTCTGGAATATCTGTGTTGGCATCAACAGAGGGAGACCTGCCCCTAGTCAAGGCGATGATGTTTCCTTGACCAGGGGCGCGAGGGATAACCGGAAGGTGTGAAGCAATCTGCAGACTGAATCACTGAATTGTGGGGGAAGGGGAGGGAAGGAGAAAACTTAACAGGGGCAGGGGGGGAGGGAGACTCAAAATTCCTTTGTTCAGAGTATGACGGCAGGGCAGACCAGGCAGCAAATGAAACTTATCTCCTGGGAATGGGACCATAGCTGTAATACCGGGAATGTCGCTGCAGATGGGAAATACTTGGAGGAGGTGGACACTTTTGATACTGATGGGATCCAAGGAAGACATGTTGCAGAGTACTCTAAACAAAGGTGATCAAATGTGGGGATGCTGCCAAACTATTTTATGTGGGGTGGTGTCTCAGCACACCGTTGTGGTACGATCTCGTGGATTTTTGGCGAGCCCGAGAAGGTAAATGCTCGATGGTGCTTTCAATTTTAGAGAGTTTGAAAGCACGAAGAAGACTCCAGTGGGGGCTCTTTTTCGTTGGTAGTCTCCTGTGCCCAAAAAAAGGATAAAAGTATACATAGGAGAGCTCACCTATCCTAGAGGGGATGAGAGACTTTTTTACCATTGGTAGTCCAATTAGGCCAGAAAAGGCTAAACCTATACTGACTGGACGGTCATTCACATACTTTTACGAGAATGAACAAAACCAAGTTTTCTCGGTGATCTTTTCTTGTTGAGACGGCTAGAAAAGAGCTTAACGACAATCGGTGGTGAGCTTTTTCGTAGAGTGCGGCCCCTTTGCCCGAGAAAGCACAAAAGTATGTAGAGGGGAACGGTCTTGGCTTGAGTGTTCCAAGGAGGTCCTTTTCATGAAATGGTGTACATGGTCTGCAAAAGGAGGTAAACAAGGCAATGTAGACATCCTTTCCCATACTTTAGCGAGCGGGAAAGGAAACAGCTGTGCTCGGCGATCTTTTCATTGTTTTAAGGAGTCAGAAAAGAGCTTAAACGAAACTCCATTGCGGTCAACCGACTGCGGTGGCACAAGCGGTGCCCCATGTCGGGATGGTGGACAGAGGTCCAAAGGTCATCCACGCAGTATGGATGAAGCAGAAGGCTCTCAAACATACCAATACATGCATGGGATAGGTTGCGGTAGAGGCCTGCGAGACGGTGCGGCAGAGGCACACAAACTGAGGTGGCTCTCGGACAGAGGTCAGGAGAGCATGTGTGTGTGTTAATGTGGACGGACTTGACCACATGCGACGTGAGTACAAGTCCAGAGGCATTTATATGCCAAATAATTGCAAGAAAAGAAATCATTTTGTGGACAGTGGTTCAAAGGTCTACGTAAGGTGCAGTAAACCGAAAAGACAATTATGTGCTAAGGAAATGAAAATTATTGACTTATATAAAACATGAGACGATTGTCTCATAAGGAAATGAAAATTTGATCCCAGAGGTGTGAGAGGTTTCTCGAATATGTTCCGGGTGACTTTGGACTAGCAGTTGATGGTGCTACCCCTGATTTTTGCTGAAAAACGTTGAAAAACAAGAAAAGGGAAAAAAACTATGCTATAAGGGACTCATAGTGGTGGTATTAGGAATAGGCTCTCTTGAGGTGGAGCCCATTGCATGGCTTCTTCAAGAGTTGACCATCTGAGTCAGCGAAGAGGTATGCCCCCTTACCGAGACGAAGGTCATTGGTAAGGTGGGGTGATGGAATCTAGTCTTTTATGGGAAGAACCAATTCCATACTATGGTTTAAATGGAATGGGGTAAAACCGAAGGCGGTCTTACAAATCTCTCCGTCATCACGTAAGTGGTGCTGGGATAAATCAAGTGGATCTTCCCTGGCCAGTGAGACAAAAGGGCAACTGGTGCTAGAGACCATGTAAATGGTACTGGTTGTGGTGTTGGTGGCCTTGCCCCCAGTCTTTGTTGGAGGAAGAGGGCTAGGTCTAGCGACAAGAGGAGTCTTTGATGGACCTGGAGGTAGGTACAACATCATCTCAATTGGCTGGACATGAGTCAACACATCTTGGGGCCTCAGAGGTATGGTAGGTGGTTCAAGGTACCACAGAGGATCTCCTAGTGTGAAATCCTGTAGATGGAGGGTTTCCAAGGTAGACTTACTCACGATCCTGGATGGTAGGAAAAAGAAAAGGAAAAGAAAAAGAAAAAGGATCATGTTGATCGGGAATGAACCCCATTGTTTCCCTGGTAACTAGGGTTGAGGTTGCAACTGAGGTTGCGGCTGTGGTTGCGGAAACAATGGAAGAGATAGGTTTGATGGACCGTTGGTGATGGTGGAGACAAGAGGGTCTGTAGAACTAGACATCATGTAGATGGACATGGTGTCTGAAGAAGGTGGTGGGGGGTGAACTTCTTTGATCAAGGTGATCTCAGACTCAAGGGAATGGTGACGGAGGTCAGTGAGAGCCATTCGAAATTCGGGCAAGTCTTGGCAATGGTGGGAGTAATGGCCATACAAGCCGCAAAGGGCGCAAGCATGGTTTGTCCTTAATGCCTTGTTCTTGACTAGTGGCGCGGTTGGGAGTTCAACCACGGGGATTTTTTCATTCGTATCCATGGCATCCAGATGCGCATAGATCATTGGGATTTCAGGGCAATCTTGAGTTGGATGGCCCTATTGTTCACAGACTGCACAAGGTGGAACTTGTCGTGGTTCTGCAGTGTCTTTGGTGCTCTTTCCCCTAGCCCTTTTTGGTTGGGGCGGTGCAGGTGCAGGTGCGGAGGTTGTCCTATGCGGACCCGGTGGGGGGTGGGACTCAACAGCAATAGGTTGAACCGGAGTTAGCACAACTTGGGGCATTGGTGGTTGAGCTGGTGGATCTAGGTACCACACCGGGATCCCCAACGTAAAGTTGGGTAGGCTCAAGGTGGCCATGACCATCTTGCTCATGACACCAGGTGGGGGGAAGAGGAAGGGAATTGTATGGACCGTAGATGAGCCCACATAACTCCCAGCTGGTTGCATGTGGGGGTGAGGTTGTGGTTGCAGCTGCACATAATGCTGCTACTGCGGGTGATGCTGCGACTGCTGTTGGCGTTGTGGTTGTGGTTGGGGCTGCGGCTGCGGTTGTTGTTTGGGTGCAGCGGTGCTTGATGAGACCATGCACAAGTCCGCAGTTTGCTTTTGTGTTGGAGGCGGTGACATCAACGGGAAAGGAGCCGTCATGGTGGGATCGGTAAACAACCCAGGGCCCACATACAACGGTGGGGAAGCTGGTGTGTTTTCAACCATGGTATTGGTTACGGGGATGACGTTAGCGTGTGCGATCGTCCCTTGAGGCTCAATGGTGGTGATGGTAGGGATAACATTGGTAGGTGCTGTTAATCCTTGCGGATCATGGTAGGTGAGCTGGTCAACCATCACAATCTTCCCTTCCTGGGGGAACATCATGAGGTAGAAGACAGTTGACGCGACTACTCGCATGGCGTACATGTAACTTCTCCCAAGGAGGAGGTTGTAATCTAGTTGAGCGTTGACGACCTCAATGTCAATCATGACTATCTTCCCGACTAATGTGATGGGGACATGAGGGGGGATTCCTTGGGCTTTAGTGGGGTGTCCATCATAAGCCAGCAGAGTCGCAAAAGATGGTTGCAGAATTGGTGATGTAAGTTTTTGCCACACTAAGGTAGACATGATGCACATGGATGCCCCCTCATCCACTATGCATCGGTGGACAACCAAGTTCCGGATGGATACCGGGATTTGGAAGGCGATAGTGGAGGGCATGCATGGTTCTCCGTTTTCTGTGTCAAAGGTGATCAACTTGGAATCAGAGGGGTCTATTGCCCCTAGAGTGGCTAGTAGGGATTTCCGCTGTGTTGGGCATGTTTTAAGTACCTCAAGAGTGGACATGACAGTTGGCGTTTGGGACAAATCATCCACAATGCTATAGCTGACTGCAGCTCTAGCTGTAGCATTATTGGTGATTCTACGTATGGGGGGCCGCAGGAATGGGGGTAACTGGAGAGGTAGGTTGGTTGTCTTAGACGTAGATGCTGCTAACGAGTCAACAGGTTTGGTAGTGGTACCGTATTGGTTTCGTCTAGTTTGTAAGTTGACCTCTTCAGTGGTCATGGTCATCAGGTGGTGGACACCTGTTTCAGCTGTGGGTGGTGCCCCCGGAGTGTTGGGAGTGGCAGTTTCCACCAACCCTTGGACTGGTAGTGGGTTTTGAAGCACCATGGGAGGAGGTCCTTGTGGTGTCGGGTTGGTTTGTGCTTGGTTTGTAGCATTGGCAGCCTGTTGGGCCTTGTTTTGAATGGCCTGATTCGTGCGGCCCATGAGGGGAAACTCGAATGTATAGTGCCCATAGACCTCATAGAGTGTGCATGGTTGGTTTGTGTGCAATGGGGCATTGGGCCTTGGTGCATTTTGTCGCAGGGGATTCTAGACTGGCTGGTTTGCTGCGGCATTGTTGGAAGGACTCGGTTGTTGATTGCCTCCTTGTGGTTGGTTGTTGCCCTGGTTGTGGGGCTAGTTATTTCTAGCTTGCCCTTGTTGATTATTGGGGGCAGGCTGGTTGGGACGGTTTTGCTGTGCAAACACTTGTCCCAACGGAGTGGGTGGGGCAGGTGGAGCGGGGGTAGGGGCTTGAACTTGTTGCACTGGTGGTGCATAGTATATTTGTGGCGGTGGTGGTGCCATGAATGTGGGCATTTGCCCCATATACTGTTGTGCTGGCCAAGCCATAGCTTGAGCCTGTTGCGGTGGCGTAGGTTGTGCATAGGAAGTTGTCGCTCCAGACTGAGACATCATTCTAGCATAGTCCGAAGCTTGGTTTTGGTAAGCAACATTAGCAGTGTTGCTTGGTTGTGGTGCAATGGCAGGTGGTGTTGGTTGAGGCGGTGGTTGTTGAGAGACTGACCCTATAATTCCATCCACTGCGTGGGATTCCCCCAGTGCATCACGATAAGAGGTACTTGGATGGGGAGCATCTGGGATGACGGTATACAAGTATCTCGACTGGGTGTAGATGAGGTCAAATTGTTGGGCCTTCAATATGGCCTCTTCTTCAGATTGGGGATGTTCAGATGCAATGTCCTTTGCGATGGGTGGGAGAAAAGTCTTGAGGAACCAATCTAAGAAGATCCTGTCATCAAGTTGGATCTTGCACAAGCTGCGTCGCCACCACCACTCATGGATATGATCAGTGATGTGAGTGGCGGTGTTTTGACGGCAGGATAGTAGGATCTCCACCCCCTCGTCATATCTGACCGGGAGCTGGAAATACTGTAGGAACATGAAGGCTAGGGAGTTGAAGTCGGGGTACTTGGCTTGTGGCAGCTCAATGTACCATTTGGCCGCGGCACTTGTAAGGGTGCATTGGAACAACCTTAGTCTGATGGAGTCTTCTATGATGCTATTGGACAAGCACCATAGATGGAATGTCATTATATGATTTTGGGGACATTCCTTGGATTTTCCTTCAAAATTTGGGATGTCTGAGGGCAGCTTAGTTGGCATGGGTGGCCAAAAATCTTGGTGACGGATGGGGTCATTCGTCAATCTTTCCAATTCAGGCAAGTTCAAATGAGCCATGAATGTCATATTTGACCCCAAATTGATGTGGGATGGGGCTGTAATGGGGGTGGGGTTTGTAGGTGCATAATGCATTTGCACAGCTGGGGGTGCTTGTGGTGGCACCATGGTGGATGGGCCAATGCCCCCAAGTGTTGTGGGTGGGAAGGTGTGGTTGGTAGGGGCATTGCCCCCTGTATGGCAGTAGGGGAAATGTGGGTGGTTGGTGCACTGCCCCCCTGCATGGCAGGTGGGACAATGTGTGTGGAGGGGCCATTACCCCCATGTGTGGCCACTCGACCAGCTTGGCTGGTCACTATGGGTGGTGGCAATTGGCTAATGACAGTCTGCATGACTATGCTTGGGCCGCTTGCCACATTGTGGGTGACTGGTTGTGATGTGGACATGGGTCCACTTGCTAAGGTTAGACCGGAAAATGGATCTGGGTTTGCAGTATCCATGGGGCTAGATGGTGCGGTGTGGAGGTCTGGTTCAGAATGATATGGGTCTGAATTAGAATCAGAGGATGTATGGCCCTATGATGGTGTGGGAGATCATTGAGAACAGCTACGATGGTGCCGACTGAGTTTTCCAAACGGTGGTGGTTCGCCTCTTAGGCGTGAGGAAGATCGTGGAGGATCAATTTTGTTGGCTTGTGTGTATGAAACTGGTGGGTATGAAATTTGGACCCCCGTTTCAATGGCTTCCTTTTAGCTAAAGGTGGTCTCTCGGCCACCAAGACTGCTAGAAGACAATGCTTGGCTTGTTCCTTATGGGTAACTCTACACAATCGGAAGGGGTCGTTGCCCATTTCGCTTAGCAATTCCTCTTAGCGGCCAGCTACTTTGGGGTTCCTGTGGTACTCCTCACAATGAGTTTCTGGGCAAATCCCAATTACTTCCCACAGTTGTAGTAGTCAGGGACTTATGTCCTCAAAGACTGCATAGTTGGTTGAATTTAGTGTAAATTTGGTAACTTTTAAGGCTCACTCAGCGTCATGAACTGAGTTGGGTTAATTATGTGGTATGGTGTGTTGGTTTGCTTGCTTGTTCTGGTATTTGGTTTGCAAAAATGTAAACATAAACTTGTAAGAAAATATGGTGATTAACCCTAAATTTTTGGCCTAACTAAGTGTCTACCTCTCAGTGGTATTCTTCTTCAACCAAGAGAAGGTGTTGGGCTTTCAACACAATGGGACTAAGCCCATCCATAGATCCTCAGGTCACCTCCCAAGTGCTAGGTTGGTCAAGCAGGGAGGACGATTAGCACCGTGAGAAGCCCTCCTTCTCTACCCCCCCGTACCTTCCAGGTCACCTGGTTTTAGTGGTTTTGGAAAAATGTCATGGAGTGCCTAGATCTATACGAGTTGTCCCTTCGTCGTATCCCAGAATACCCCGGAGGGTGATGACTGGGTAGAGGAGGACGGGGGTAGCAAGATTGTTGATTTTAAGTTGATTTTAGTTAGACTCGGTTCATTTTATTAAGCAATAATTATTTAATTAACATTTACCCATTGTTCATGAAATAAAATGCAGAAAATAAAAACAGAAACTGTAATTAAAAAAGCCCAAAAATGGGTCGCGCACCTGTAAAAGTCCCGTTTTTGCGAATTGTATTCTAATCAAACCGTGGAGGAATTACCTCAAATGGTTGAAAACCCTCTTCATAAATGGGCCCTTTTACCCCTACTCATGGGTAGATTCACAAATGGCTCAACTGTTTGGGTAGAAAACAAGCCCAAACACAGGTGAATTTTCAGAAATTCGGTTCGACAGTTTTGCACAGTTGAGTGATTTGCAAACCATGAATGGCCAACAGTAACTGGTACTATGGCCAAATGGGCTTGGATTGGCCTTGAGGAGGCTCAACAATAACTGGAAATTTAAATAAACAAGAATCTAACATGGATTTAACATGAAATTTCTGAAAAACTAGGGCAAAAATTTTAAAAACTTGAGAATAAAATTTTTGGCCCAGGGATCCTTCAAGATCGACCTAGCGGAGTCACCAGTTATGTAGCAGGGATTTCTCCTTGCTACAGGGTAGGAATGGCTCCCTTCCATCTATAGGATGGAAGGGTAGGTTCCTGTGTGGAAATATAGAAAAGAAAAGTGGGAATGAAACTAGACAGAAATAAAAGCAAAGATGGAACCCCTCTGCACACAAGGTTATGGGTTAAAGACCTCTGAGACCCTGCATACAACAATGGAGACCTGCAAGAACATGTTATTCCATAAACTTTCAAGAAACTAGATGTTAGAAAAACTCAAATAAACAAAATAAAACAAAAAATATACCTCTTGGTGGAAATGGGCCACCATGCCCTAGCTTGGAGAAGCACCTCTCTCTTGGCAATGGGGGAGTTATGGCTCAAAGGGAAGATGGATGAGAGGGAGTGTGGGTGGCTTGAGAGGCAAATGGTCTCAAGGCATCCACTTGGGCAGCATAACAGTATGCAAGGGAGGAATTTTTTGAGAGTGGCTCCCACCCTCCTTTTATAGTTTTTCCAAGGGATTTTAGGGTTTTAAGCCCTTGGTCAAGGCTTTAGCCCTTTTTTTGGGCCTTTAGCCCCTTCCACCCTAAATTTAGCCCCTTTCAAGGTTTTAGCCCCTTTTTGAGGGCTTTAGCTCATGGGGGTCTATTTTGGGCTCTTTTTTTGGGGTTTTTAGCCCTTTTCTTCATCCTTGGGCTCTTTTGGAGGTGTGGGGGTCAAATGGAAGGTCATGGAAGGTCTTATGGAGTGAAATGAGTGTTGTGAGGTGGTGTCCTTGGGTGGTGTAGGCCATTGAGAGCTATGTGGGGGATTTTTGGGTTAACAGGGGTGAAACTCGAAATATCTCAAGTAAAGTAAGTTAAATGAGTGTCCTCCGAATTCCAGAGTAAAAGTAATCTAGTTACCTCTATATGGCCTCTGGATCATCAATTAGTTGGTAAATTGTCCACTTTGGTCTAGTAGAATCCAAATGCTATAGTCGTTAGACATTAGTACCATGTCACGCTCTACTATTTGTCTGATAATTGGTCCAATCATTATCTTCATGGGTACTAAATCAAAGGGGGTCAAGCCTTTCAGGATTGTAATAATCAAATTTTGTGAGGTTTGTACCATCGTGTTCGACCGTTCCTAGGGAGTTGGCACCTCACCTTCTCTGTCTAGTCGACTGTCCATTAACTCAGGTAGGACTTTTGGTTACCCGAACATATCACCTGATTTATTTATTCCTCTTTTTGCATGTATTGGACTAGCAATCTCCCTTAGATACTCGTGTCACTTGCACCTCTTTTCTCATTCAATCTTTTGTATGTCTACTGTTGGTTTGTAACTGGCTGGATAATTTTTCATCAAAGCGAACTTGAATTTTTACAAGGATTCATCCTTTGTCTTCTGTCATCGACTTGAATTTTACTCATTTTTAGTCAGAACAATTGGTCCACTACCCCCCATTTCCAACTCAATGATTACTGATTGACAGTGGTCGGTTTGGAAATGGTCATCATTTACTTAGAAAGTGATCCCACTGTCGTTCATTAACAAATTTCTCACAGTTCTTTTGTTTTTTCTACCAATTTATTGAGGAAGGAATACCCAATGGTGGTCGTGGCTCAACTTTATGTCCGGATCCATTCTCAATAAAACATTTATACAACAATGTGGGTATAGAACATAAAAAGTTGTTGTGGAGGTAGGTACAGAACTTCCTTTTGACTTCTTCAAGAGATGTTCTATCTTCTATAGCTTGTTATTCACATAAGTTGTTGCATATATTTTTGTGCCACTCATACAAATTTGTTCTTCCACCATTATGGAGTTTGTGCATAAAAAAAATTTCATTATTTTTGTCCAACTTGGGCATGAACAAAATCCAAAAACTTATGTATTTCACCGGGAACAACTTCTATAAATTTATCATGTGCTTCACTAGATATTTCCTCCCTTGCTTGTGGAGTTGTCAGTTTATTGCACCTTTCATAATTATGGATGTAGTTCGTTAATTTCTTATCCCACCACTCTTGAATTTATTTTTTCAGTTATCATTTAGTCATGCTCATCACACTGTTTAGATTATGTACTACCAACAACGAAACCAATGTTGTATTCTGAGAGTGAGAGCAATTACCAGTAACACATAACTATACATAAGAAAGGGAGAGTATTCACATGATAATAACCATAAGGAAAATAAGAGTAAGTGGGACAAATGTAACTAGATTTTATATTAGAGATCAGATAGTATACAAGTTGCAATGAGTGGACATATCCTTGGATCTAGCTCACCAGTCTATTTTATACATGTTACATTTGGTTATTCGATTACAACTATCAGGTTGGCCAGCCAAACAATGGAATGTTACGACTCGACCATAGTCGACTAGAGGACCTAGTCTACAAAGAAAGAGAAATATCGGTAAGCAAGCACAATAGGTTAGCTCAACTGGTTACTACTAATGTTGGTGTTCGTTTGGCTATTTCTGTGCCATAATGAGTGTGGTTCAAATACCCTAGGATGAGTGCCATTGGTTAACATATAAAGTTTTACCAAGGATGTAATCCATGAATATGTAAGCATCCTCATGGTTTTACCATGAAGTCCATTTTTTAGAAAATATTTTAAGGTAGGTGTAAAGTACCATCTCATCTCCATTTTTGTTTGGGAGTTATAATAACTCATCTTATCGTTCCAATTCATTTCACTAATAAATGGGAAATTCTAGTATTTCCTACCAATATACAAATGTAGGGTGATGTTATAGTTTTGACATCACCATAGTGACATAATCACCACGAGGATCATAGTTTTGAACCTTTTTAAATGTACACATGTAGTCACCAAAAGGAAGCTGTACTCAGTGCCACACAGGACTGCTTCCTGCTAAACCAAGAGATCACACCTGATCCCATACTGAAGCAGCATCCTGAAGTGCTCTTCCTCCAGGTTAATCTTATGATTTTCCTCGTACTTGAGCCCATAATCAACTGTACCCTTTAGGTACCTCGGAACATGATTTGCAGCAATGAAGGGAACATGTCTCAGATCTACCAAGAACTAGCTCAAGGTGTTCACAGCAAAGCAAATATTTGGTCTCATGTTCATCAGGTACATCAAGGACCCAATCATCTAACGATACATCATAGCATCAACCGCTTCTGATGAAGCATCACTCAATAGCTTTAGGTTTGATTCCATAGGTGTGGTTATGGCCTTGCAGTCCATCATCCCAAACCTCTTCAGAATCTCTACTTCATACTTCCCTTGTCCAAGGAATATTCCATCCACATTCTGCCACACCTCCATGCCTGGAAAATAGTGCATCATACCCAAGTATTTCATTTCAAACTCGACCACAAGCTTCCTCTTTGTATCAGAATTCAACCCATCCATACCTGTTACAAACAGATCATCCACATACAGTAGGAGTATCACTGGGTTACCTTTTTCAACCTTGTAGTAAAGTTTGGAATCTGCTTTACTTTTGGGAAAGCCCAAATTGGATAGAAAGCCATCAATTCTGCCGTACCATGTCCTGGGTGCTCGTTTCAAACTGTACAGGGATTTCTTCAATCTACACACATGAGACTTCCTGTCATGTGTCTCAAAAATGAGTGGCTGCTCCACATACACTTCCTCTTCTACTACACCATTCAAGAAGGTAGTCTTGACATCCATTTGGTGTATCATACATTTCATCACTGCAGCCAGAGCAAGTACTGATATGATGGAAGTGTATATAGCTACAGGTACAAAAGTTTACTCAAAGTCTATTCCTTCTTTCTGGGAGAAGTCATGAGCCACGAATCTTGCTTTATATTTCTCTATGATTCAATTTTCAGCATGCTTGATCTTGTAGATCCATTTGGAAGTTACAATCAACTTCCCTTCTAGTCTTGGGACAACATCCCAAACATCATTCTTCATGATCGATTGATACTCTTCAATCATAGCATCCTTCCATTATTTTCTTTCTGCTACTTCTTCATAGTTGGAAGGTTCTTTATCAATAATGTCACATAGCAGGGCTACATAACTGGAGCAGGAACTAGTTCTCTTTCTTCCTCTGTGTGTTTCTTCTGAAGCTCCATATCTTTCTGCACCTTGGATAATTTCACGTACCGAAGCAGGTTTCCTCTTGTGAAGATTCTTCTCCTGAGGTGGATCCACAGGTTCTTGAGGTTCTTCTAATTCTCGATCCTCTTCTTGAGTTTCTTCGTTCATGGTTGTATCATTAATTCTGGGTGCTTCTGTTTCTTCAGTTTCTTCAGCCGATCTCTTTTTATATTTGATGTAGGATGAATCTTTGTCAAATGTTACATCTCTACTGATGTCGATCTTCTTTAATCCTGGGAAGTATATTTTGTTAGCCTTTGAGCTTTCATAGTATCCCACAAATATACCATTCTTTCCTGAAGGATCTAACTTCGTCCTCTTTTCTTTCAGAATGTGTATGTATACAGGACAACTGAATATTCTAAGATGGCTGACTTCTGGTTTATTGCCAGAGAAGACTTCTTCAGGTGTCTTGTTCTTGAGTACTCTGTGTGGAGTACAGTTCTGTACATATACTGCTGTTCTGGTAGCTTCTACCCATAGATGCATGGGAAGATCTTTATCATGAAGCATGGCCCTTGTTGCTTCCACGATTGTTCTATTCTTTCTTTCTGCAATCCCATTATGTTGTGGATTATATGGAGTGGATAAATCCCTTTTAATCCCTGAGTGTTTGCATAGCTCTTTGAATTCATTTGATGCGAATTCTCTGCCATTATCTGATCGAAAGGTCTTGATTTCTTTTTAATGTGGTTCTCAATCAAGGCTTTGAATTCCTTGAACTTATCGAATACTTCATCTTTGTTCTTCATAAAGTATATCCATGTCTTTCTAGAAAAATCATCAATAAAAGAAACATATTATACATACCCGCTTAATGAACTGGATGACATTGGACCGCATACATCGGAGTGGATTATTTCCATGATTCCTTTTCCCTTGCTCTCGCTACTTGGAAATGTCTTCTTTGTGTTCTTCCCTTTTGCACATCCTTTGCATACACCTTCATGTTTTGTCTGCATTTTTGGGAGACCTTCAACATCTTTGCTTGCAAGTGGTAGTGCTCTGTAATGCACATGTGCAAGCCTTCTATGCTAAAGCTCATTTGGTTATATCGAGTCATGAACCATAGCTTGTTCTGGTTGGCTCTTCAATTTGTATAGTCCTCCTTCTTTTTCCCCAATCACTACTGCATCATCAATAGAATTTCCCTTTGGCCACATGAGAACTTGTCCATCTACAAATGCAACCCTCATTCCTTTTGCATCCAATGCATATATGGAGAGGAGGTTCTTCTTTAGTCCAGGTACAAACAATACATCTTTCATCTTGATATACTTTCCAAAGTATAGCTTATATGAGGATTCACCACCACCTTTTATTGGATACTGGTAGTCATCTCTAAGTTTTACCTTGTGAGGTGATTCATGTTTAGATAGTTTCACAAAGGATTCCTTGAATCCTGTCATATGTTTGGAAGCACCATTGTCTATAATCCAATTGTTGCTTCCATGTGTGATAGTTCCAGTGAGAGCGGAAATTAGAACATATTCTTCATCACTTGAAGAATCATCACTATCTTGTCTGGTTCTCTTTGTGGAAGGTTCATCATCCTCTGCAGCATGAGCATGATGTCTTCTCTTATTTCCCTTCTTCTTGTGAGAGCTAATTTTGTTTCTATGACAATCTCTAGCAAAGTGTCCTCTTTCATCACATGTATAGAAAATGTACTTAGACATATCTCTAGGCTTTCTAAAGTTACTCTTCTGGTGAGAGTGCTTACCTCTGTGGTGGCTAGTTCTGGTTTTCTTGGATTGTACTATGAGAGCTTGATCTTCACTTCCCATCTTTTCTTCTCGAGTTGTTATCCGAGCTTCTTATTGAGAGCATTCTTCCCATAGTCTACTAAACTTGACTAGGTTCTTTCTGGCACAGATCCCTTGAATGAAAGAGTCCCATGCCCTAGGAAGACAATTCAAGGTGGTCATCACAATCTCTGCATTCTCCACTTCTTCATCTACTACTTCCAGCCGTTCCTTGATCTGAGAGACCCTTGTAAAGTAAGACTAGATGGTCTCTACATTCTGGATCTTTACATTCTTCAGTTGGTTTCTCAAGGTCATCTTTCGGTTTATGTTCTTTCCTTCAAACAGTTTGGTTAGGGCATCAAACATATCTTTAGGTGTCTTTAGGGAGGACAGTTGTGGTATGAGGTGATCCTTGATTGAATCAACAATAATCCTCTTAGCCATAACCAACTTCTTCTTGTGTAATGCCTTAGCCTCATCTCCCTCTGGAACTGGAACCTCCTCATTGATGTAGGAGTCCAACTCATTTTCTTCCATGACCAGGGAGATCCTATACTTCCAGGATCAGAAGTTATAATATCCCTCAAGCTTTTCATCAAGCTTGGTATGATGAGACATCTTAACTGAGAACCTCAAATGGAAATACAAAAGATTTAGATCTTACTAGGTCAAGATGTCGGATATGTATATGGAGCTGAATTTCTGCAGAGCTGGTTCAGGAGCAGATTAGGGTTTGAATTTCTCAGAGTTCTGTCCAACCAAAATATTTGATCTTGATCTATAAACTTCAATTTTGAGGAGGAGATTAATCGAGGCCTGGGCTCACTCAAAAATTCCACTTCTGTGGAAAGCCCTATTTTCTAGCAGTAGTGTCGGGTCAAAAACTAAAAATGCTCTGAATCAGATTCTGCTTCGACAGAAATATGTGCCCTGGGGAGGAGAGTCATCCCAACCTTCTTTTGCTGAAAATCTATGGAGAGAGATCCAAAAAGTAGGAATCCCTAGTTTTCGCAGCTGCACAATGTCTTCTTCTCAGGTTAGCTCTGATACCATGTTAGATTTTTGTCATTTCAGCTAGGATTAACTTAGGATCTTAACTGATAGAATAACAAGCACATCAATCAAACACATGAGACAATGAACACACAGATTTTCCTCAGGGAAACCATAAAGGAGAAAACCCCACAACTTCCTTAGATATAGAATCAACACCAAAAGCAAAGCCCCAAAAACAGTAAGATGATCTCCTGACAACAATAGCCTCTTTCTTTCTATCCCCAACAACTTCTTCTTCCTTAGCTATATGCTACAACTGAATGTGAGTGAGTGTGTGATAAATAGAGAGGCTCACTCTCTATTTATACTAATTCTCGACTTGACAATAACTCACTAGGGCCGAATTCTCTAAGAGAGTATAATAACGCTAGGGCCCCGCAACTGCGGGGACTTTAACCCTTGAAAAATAGGAGGGTTACCCAGAATGACTTGACATGACTTGTTTACATTATAGAACCTCCTCATGGGAACATCGAGGCATGCCATGACTCAATTACATTATAGATACTTCCCAAAATAAACATAGGGGTACAATACATGAAATATACAAGTGAATGCATTCCGAAGTTACAAATACATCAACAAATGATCCTTCCTCAAATGTCCATATGAACTTAACCATTATTTGGAGAAATGATCATTCAACCCTTCCTCAAATCTAGACATTCCGTCAAACATCATATGGAGGAAGTATCAACTAACCCTTCCTCAATGTGCATATGTGGTAAACCATCATATGGAGGAAGGATTGGTCGAACCTTCCTCAAATGTAGACATGTTGTTAACCATCATCTCGAGGAAGTATCAGTTGACCCTTCCTCAAATGTGCACATGCTAAAAACCATCATGCAGAGGGAGAATCAACCCATCCCTCCTCAAATGTTTATATAAGTTTTACCATGATTTGGAGGAAGGATCAACTGAACCTTTCTCAAATGTACACATGAATTCAACCATTATCAGGGGGAAGGATCAACCAATGCTTCCTCAAATGTCCATATGTAGTAAACCATTATCTGGAGGGAGGATCTACCAACACTTCCTTAACTATGCACATGTTGTCAACCATCATCTAGAGGACGGATTTACCAACCCTCCCTTAAATGTGCACATGTTGATAACCATCATACGTGTTAGTCCTAGAGGTAAACTAGGTTGAAAATAGAATACTCCTAGGCATGATAGAGGCTCAAATTTATAGCTGTTACAACTAAATATTGAAGTAAATTGGATTTTTATTTATTCTTTGCATTGTGTGGCAACTAAAGGATTATGAATAACTTTGTAGATGTAAATTGAATTTGCAGAGGAATTTTACAAAGTATAACAGAGCATATGAAGGACATTGTAGGTGAATTTAACAAATGGAAGATAAAATGAATTCAAGATGCGCCTACATGACAATTTTGTTGAACCAAGCAAAAACATGAACGTGATTAGATTTAAAACAAAGAATTCAACAATTCTTTACAAAATGGAAGACATGACATGAGTTTATTTATATATTTTCAAGAAACAAGACATTCACAGGTTATAATAATGGCAGAAAACTTCATACACTATTGTATAAAAATAAAGATTCATAATTGAGCCAGAGGAAAACATACATTTGAAATCTCTGTCATAAGTTCCTACATTCAACAACAAGAAAAAATCAATGATACTTAAAAGAAACTGAATTTGGTGCTGCAACTTTATTTATTATCTTATGGAATCTCTCATAGAATTGGAAGCAATATAACAATGGATTTAAACAGAGGGGAAAACATCTCTTACATACTTTGTAATCTTGATCTCAAGCAAAAGACAGTACAGGACAAAATGATTAATCAAATCAACAAAATAGAGAGAGCCTAAAATTTTCAGCCTTAAGCTTATAACTCGTATTAAAATATTATTTGAAATTTATTTTGATGGAGATGGCACCAGGCGGGAGGCGGTGAGTGTTTGCGTGAAGCCATGATGACATAGTCCTGTCAGAATAAGCCGTACAAGCCTCTAGCTATGGCTGGGGGCTTGGAAGAACAACTGTTTTTTCTTTTTGTGTAGGTTCATTGAATGTGAAGCCGTCTTGAGAGCTGGAGGCGGTTTTTTTAGGGTTTACATTGCAGCTAGAAGTTTTTTGTGGGGTTTGGTGACTGTCACGGTTACCCTTCTTTGCAGTAATGGAGGACTTCGAGGCTATGGATTACTCTAGTGATCCGTTGGAAAGCAATGACATATGGGGAGTGACAGGTGGAGGATTTCTAGAGCAGGAGGTGGACATCCCAAGGCTGGGACTGGATGCACTTGCTTTGGATAAATCAGGGCCGTTGGTTCTGGAGGCTGTTACCTCTCCCTCAGATTTCATTGTCTCGCCGGGGGGTCAGTTTTCTGAAGGTTTTCAGGGGATCATTTCACTGCCGAATGATTTACTGGATAGCCCATGCCCGCGGATGACTGGTAATTGTTCCATTAATTTAGGGTTTTCGTTACCTGGATTTTCAGAAGGGTTTGAACCTGTGGAGGCTCTTGCTCAGGCGTTTATTGATGAGGGGGAGGGAAGATTTCTGCAGGGCGGTGGGGTTGGAGGTTTCTCTCCAGTGGTCGATAGGAGGTTTCCTTTGGGTGTAGCGGAGCAGCGTGGTTTCGGCTCCCCTCGAGGGGTCTACACGGCCGAAGGACGAGGGATTTTGGAGGGTTTGGCCGGCCATAAAGCTGTGGTTGATGGTTCGCCAAAACGTCGTAGAAAGAACTGGATTAAAACCAAAAAGCTTCGTAATTATGCTGTGGGGGAAGACCTAGCCTGGGATGGTGTATTGCAGATGGCGAATTGCACACTGGTGGGGCGAGCTATGGGACGACAATTTGCAAAAAAGACTGTGCAGGAATGGGCCAGGGTTTCTTGGGGGGAACAGTTTGGATACACCCCGAAGGTGGTGATGCTGAATCGTGGATGGTTTGCGGTTAAACTGTCAAAGGAGGAGGATCTCAACTGGATCCAAAGCAAGAGTTGGCACATTAATCATTCTCCTGTTCTCTTGAAAAAATGGAACCCTTTATTTGATGCAAGCAAAGAAAAGGTGGACGAAGTTCCGATTTGGGTAAGAATGCCTTCTCTTCCTGTACATTTCTGGGACTTGTACCATTTCAGGAGGATTGGAGATATCTTGTGTACTTTTCTGGAGGCAGACTTATCTTTTTTGGAAACCCAGGAGTAGAAGGTTGCCCGTATTTTGGTGAACATTAACCTTAGGGAAGGTCTCGCAGAATCTATCAATCTGGACTGGGGACCGGTGATCATTCCACAAATCCTGGATTACGAAAACGTCCCCTTCCGTTGCCGGCGTTGTCACGCATATGGTCATCCGGCATCTGAATGTACTTTACCAAAGCTCCATTTTGGTGTTAGAAAGAAAGGACATGTGACTTCAACTGAGGGGCAGCCTGAGAAGATTGCTGAGCCTCCCGGTTTAGCACACATTCATGTTGAAGAACCTGCCTGCGATTCGGTACGCGAAGAACCTATCATTTCTAGCCCAGCTAGTGCCGAAGAACATCCTGTTTCGAATGCTCAGGTTCAAGATATGGTATTGGTCAACTCTCCCAAGGTTCCTTCTTTCCCGGGTATTTCTACTCCTCCTTTGTCTCCTCATGTTAATTTGTTCCTGAATCATGTCTCTTACTTAGGCTGTGACTGGATTGAGGGTTTGAGGAATCTGTCTTTTTCGGGTCGGGTGGGCTCTTCCTTTCCTCCTTTTGTGCCCACTTCTACACCTCCTCCTGTGCCCTCTCCTTACATTGTTGAGGTGGATTCTGCCCCTGCTGGTTTGGCTCTTAGTGCCCCTGAACTGTTTCTAGCTGTGACAGAGCCCTCCAGTGTTTGTTTGGAACCTGACCCTGGAACTCCTTATGAAGAACCTTGTCCCTCCCCTACTAAATCTTCGGATTCGGTCTATTTCTTAAGGTCAAGATCTAAGACGGTCTCAGGTTTGGCCAAATCATCGCCTGTTCGAAGGGGTAGGGGCAGGAAAACAAACCTCTCTAAGGCTCAGTCCAGAGCTAAGGAGGATCTTCTGGATGGAAAACAGTTAACGATTGAATCGTCCCTTAGAGCGAAGAAGGCCATGAAAAGAGGTCGGAAATGAAAATTATGTCCTTCAACAGTCGAGGGCTGGCTGGGCCTGTGAAGAAAACAGCCTTCATTAGGGTGCTTA
>LPNX010687848.1:210510-377348 GCA_001517045.1 Pseudotsuga menziesii
ATAAAAAAGGGGCCTATAAACCCGCCAAGTTCATTAAAATTCAATAAAACATGGCTCCAGGACGAGACATTCAAAGCCCTCTTCATCACTCACTGGAACCCTATCGGGGAGGTACATGAACGGTCGGCTGCTTTGCAGTTTGCAGATAATATTAAAAGATTAAAGGTTTGGATCAAGGATTGGGCAGCTGAAAAAAGGAGCAGATCAGATGTTGAGTTGAAACAGGTGGAGGCTGATTTGTTGGTGATCTATGAAGGTGAGGGTGGGGGTATCTCTTCACTTGAATCGGAGGAATCTTTAACTCGATTGGAGGGTAGACGTAATACTCTTCTTTTGGAGAGAGAGGAAGTGTGGAGGCTTAAAAGTAGAGCTATCTGGATTGAATGTGGGGATGATAACACCAAATTTTTTCATGCGTATGCTCGTGGAAGGAAGGAGGTTAACACCATTTGGAGTTTGCAGGATGAGGAGGGATCCACCCATGTAACCTTCGAAGATAAAGCTCGGTGTGGGGTGAATCACTTTCAGCAATTGTTTAAATCCCCTCAGCAGGCTACAATTGAAGAGGTCATCAGGGTGGCTCAGATGTTTCCTAGTTTTGTGGATGAGGAAGGAAACAGGGATCTGATGAGGGAAGTGACTGAAGAAGAACTTAAAAAGGTTATGGGCAGTTTTCAGAAAGATAAAAGTCCAGGACCAGATGGTTGGACGATTGATTTTTTTCTGGAACTATATGATATCTTGGGGAAGGATTTGTTGCAGGTTATTGAAGACTCAAGGATGTCAGGTTGGATCCCTGCTAGCTTCAACTCTACATTTATAGCCCTTATCCCTAAAACTGATAATCCTCTTACCCTAAATGACTACAGACCTATCTCCTTGTGCAATTGTGTCTATAAGATTATCTCAAAAGTAATTGCACTACGTATGAAAATCATCCTCTCTAATCATATCTCCGATGAGCAGTTTGGGTTCTTGGAAGGTCGCCAGATTCATGAAGCAATTGGGGTTGCTCAGGAAGGACTCCATAGCTTAAAAACCAAGAGGCTAAAGGGGGCCATTCTCAAACTTGATCTCTCTAAAGCATATGATAAAGTTAGCTGGCTCTATCTGAGGTTGCTTCTTACCCATCTTGGTTTCTGTATAAGTTTTATAAGATGGATAGTGTCATGTTTAACTACTGTTTCCTTTGCTGTCTTAATTAATGGTGCGGCCTCACCTTTTTTTCATGCTGAGCGTGGGCTAAGACAAGGGTGCCCCTTGTCTCCGCTCCTTTTTCTGCTGGTAGCAGAAGGGCTAAGCAGGGCTTTGAGAACAGCTAAAGTGGAAGGTCGATTTGCTGGGATTCAGCTAGCATCTCATCTCTATGTAACTCATCTACTCTTTGTGGATGATGTTTTGATTTTTTGCTCGGGTTTTAGAGAAGAAACTAGAGTTCTACAGGAGATTTTGATCCTCTTTTCTAAGGCCACTAGAATGGAGATAAATTTCGGCAAATATTCACTGACAACCCATCTGTTACGACCCGAAGAGGAGGCTGAACTTAGGAGGTTATTTCCCATCATTTCAGCTGGATTGGATGCTGGTCTTAAGTATCTAGGTTTTTCTCTGAAAGCAAATTTGTACCGGAAACAGGATTGGCTATGGTTGGTCGGGAAGGTAGAGAAGAGACTCATGGTTTGGAGTCATAAGTGGCTTTCTAGAGCTGGTCGACTTGTCTTGGTCAAAACAGTATTGGAGGCAATACCAGTTTATTGGATGTCCCTTTCATGGATTCCGAAAGGGATTCTTGAGAGGATCAGAAGGATATGCTTTATATTTTTATGGAGCGGCAAAAAGGCTGAACAGGTAACTCCATGGGTAAACTGGAAAAGGATCGCAGTTCCAAAAAGTTTAGGTGGGTGGGGTCTTAAGAACATCTTTCTCTTTTCAAAAGCACTGACTGCCAAGGGGGGTTGGAGGCTGCTGAAAACCAGTAGTCTCTGGACTAGGGTTATTAAACAGAAGTATCTTTTGGGAGTGAATCTCATTGAGTGGATTCGTAACCCCAGGAAAGATCATTCAGGAGGATCGGTGATCTGGAAAGCTATCATCAAATCTTTTCCTCTGATTGAACGTCACCTATCCTGGGATATTGGAAATGGGGAAAATTTCTTGATCGGCAGGGATCCTTGGGTGGGATGTGTTCAACAACATACTCTCCCTTATGATGTGGTTGTGGAATTACGAAATATGGGGATAACTACTTTAAATCATCTTGTTGATCCTCGGCCAGCTGTCCCATGGATTCAACGCTGGAGAAGGGCTTCCTCATTGGGTCTGGGGGAACATGGAACTGTTATTATGGAACGATACTTGAGGGACTTGGTACTTGCAAATATCCTTCTTACTGATCAAGAAGATTCGTTGGTTTGGGAGGCTGCCCCGGCTGGGATATATACTCCTAAGGCTGGATATGCGTGTCTTAGTGAAGCAGAAGGAATTGGAAACGAGGTCTGGTGGTGGAGACCCTTGTGGAGGTTGAAATGTCCAGCTAAGACTAAACTGTTCATGTGGTGCGTTCTTTATAATAAAGTTCCAACGTGGGATGTGCTTCAGAAACGGACATTTCAGGGTCCTAACAAAACAACCTCACCTTCTTCCCTCCCCCCATCCACCCCCCCCAAAAAACACTCTTGCACTCATGCATATATTTATGTTCGTTTGCTTCCAACATCTTCACTTCATTTTGTTTCATCTACTTGAATCTACCATAACATTACACTTACAACATTATTTTCTCTCTACAATAGAACAAAAAAATAAAAAATCCATTACACAAGTTTTCAACTTTTTTTCCTATCATCTATGATGTGAATATCTTCTTGCTTTTCTTATTTGGTACTATGAAGAAAAAAAATGTTAGTATAGCAGTTCAATTACAAAAAAAGATGTGCCTTGCTTTACTCTATATTATTTGAACATGTTAAGCTTTTAATCGCTCTGTTTTCTCTCTTCCTAGCTCTTCAACAACAGACATGGACATGCAATACCTGAACACCCTTGCTGACTTCTGCAAGCAAATCAAGGAACAACAAGCATCGCTGCAACAAAGTGAAGCACGCTTCCAATCGACTTCAAACATCCCACTAAATCTGATTCACCCTACTATTAAGCTTCTCTCAGAAATAAGAGCCTTCCTTCAATGCATGGTCCATATGCATGAAAGGGACACCATGCGCAAGATCCGCAAAGACTTAGTATCCCGCCACCCTTGCCTTGCTCAATACATAAACATTACCTGGTGTTGTTGTTGCCATAGTTCCTCTTGCATTTATGACTAGAGCCTCCTCCTTGCTTGCAATTCCCTTTTTCCTCTCCTTACAACCCAGCAACCCTTCTTCTTTGATTCCCACACGTTCTTCAATTGCCATTACTACCCTTCACTTGTACGTACTACCTTGTCCATAACCTATGCTTTTCTTGAATAGATGTATTAGCCTTTTCCACACATGGAATGCACAAACATTATACATATTACATGCTTCCACTACTACCACAATACATGTACATTTATTATATTTCCCTTCTACTTGCATGTAATGCACCTCTCTAAACCATATACTCTATCAAACAAACACTTCTTTTACAAATACAATGCAACAAACTCTATGTAAATAGAAACAATTCACATTATACTAAGCTCTTAACTTCTACTGTACATTTAATCCATGTATATATTTAGCTTCTACTTCTTGTCATTACACATATGTATATTCGTTTTCCCATGGACTCCCTATACTTGGTTTCAAAGTAAATATGTTGTCCATTTGTTACTTCTACTCAATTTAGACTGTTTGGACATTAAATTGGTTTCAAATATTCACAATCCTCATTTTGTTTCAAATACTCTCTTATGATCAGAGAAACAGTTCACACTATACTGTATGTACATAGAAACAATTCACAATATATACTAAATTCTTAAGTGTTGTTGTACATTTATCTTATCTGTTTATTTAGCTTGTACTTATTGACTTCATACCTATGTCTGTTTTTCCCCCCAGCGTGCCCCTATACTTGGTTTGAAAGTAAATTTGTTGCCCATTTTTTAAGTTCTACTACAAGTATACTATTTGTACATTCAGTTGGTTTGAAATATTTGCGATACTCGAATTGTTTCAAAATACTCTCCATAAAAGAGTATATGGTCTGTAAATAAATAACTGTTGTAACAGTTTGTTAGTCGATTTTTTAATTTACTAGTACAGCTACTTCATCTGTACTTGTCCTCGCCGGTTCTCGCCAATGCAAGCTTCCTTTGTGGCATGAAAAGCATCCAACTCCAAACTAAAAGGTACTGTCCTATCTACTTTTCTTTCCATGCTATTTGAACATTTTATACAAGAAGAAACAAAAAAATACTTTATTTTAGCCACCCTCCCCTTAATCGCAACAACCGAATACTATATTTATATTATAGTTATTGTTCTTGTGTTGTGTGCTGAGTCTGACAGGTTATCATATCATGGTGGGGAGAATGAATCCATTGTTGCCCGGAGAAATAGCTCCTCTCAGTTAAAAAACAGAACTGGAAATGATAAATTCAGCAAGCTCATTGTCACTTTTACTTTAAATGCAAAGGTTATAGTTGCCATGTGGCTCATTACTTTCTCTTTCAAGCTGTTACTTATCACTGTTACTTATCACTGTTTAATATCACATGAAACGTGAATTAGAAACTGTCTAATATCACTGTTTAATGTATTCAGATCCAAAAGGGGATACATGGAGGATGGACCATGAAACTGATACTTCTCGGCAGCTACAAAAAGAAGGAAAATATGTTGTTTCAGCTGTAGCAACTGTAGAGTATATGGTCTGTAAATAAATAACTGTTGCAACAGTTTGTTAGTAGATTTTTAAATTTACTAGTACAGCTACTTCATTTGTACTTGTCCTCTCCAATTCCCGCCAATGCAAGCTCCCTTTCTGGCATGCAAAGCATCCAACTCCAAACTAAAAGGTATTGTCCTACCTACTTTTCTTTCCATGCTATTTGAACATTTTATACAAGAAGAATAAAATGGATGGTTGAATACAGGGGATGCTGGATGGATTGACAAAGAGGGCAGATTATGGCTTCTCGGCCGTTCCAAGGGCATGATTAAAAGGGGTGGAGAATTTTTTTATCCTTCTGAGGTAAATATCCTCAATATGATAGCTTAGCATGTACTATTTGAATGTATGACAATTACATCATTTTTAGTAATATNAAAAGTGGTGGAGAATTTTTTTATCCTTCTGAGGTAAATATCCTCAATATGATAGCTTAGCATGTACTATTTGAATGTATGACAATTACATCATTTTTAGTAATATAAGTATTAGATTTTTCACATATATATATAATAGCATGTTGGATGACCTTATAAATTATAATGAAATCCAAAATAAGGTGAAGGCTTTTTCAGACCAACTTATTTCTGAAGTTTCAACTTTCAAGTATGAAAATATGAAGCTAGATTGTTACAGTCATTTTTCTAAGAAAACTAAGATAATGTTTAGCCATTTCATATGTGGTACTTAATATAACGTTGTATTTCTCCAGGTACAGAAGGTTTTATTGAACCATCCAGGGATTTTGGTTGTTGTGGTTGTGGGAATCCCTGATTCTAGGTTGAATGAACTTGTTATCGCTAGTATTCAGCTACACAACAGTTGGCAATGGGAAGACAAGAACCTGAAAATGCAGAGTTAAGCAAGAAACATATTGTCACCAAGGCTACTACAACTGTATTGCAAGCAGCAAGGACTGTCCGGGTATGTCTTTGTAATCAGCCTTGAAAAGCATATATTTATACTTAATTTTCTATGGGATGAAGAGAGTTTTTGAGTTTTCCAGCTTGAATGTGGGGTGTTGTTTTAAAACAACCACCTCCTCCATGAATAGCAAGCTATCTAATAAATTCACTTGTGGAGGACCACAGGATCGCGAAGAGGACATGCGGAGGACCACTGGATTGCGAAGAGGACACCCGGAGAACCACCGGATCGCGAAGAGGACAGGCGGAGCAGGAGGAAGACTACGATCACGGGCTACGGATTTCAAACTGCTTTCCAATGAAAGCAACAACTACTGCAATTCACCCTGAACCCAAGCTCCAAGGACAGAGGACTTGGCATGGATTCCCAGGATTAGGCCCTGATTGTTTCTGAACACCCCCTCTGCACCTGCTGAACCTGGGTTTTCTTTTGCAGCCCCTTCAGAATTAAACTTTACCCATCCTTCCACGGGAGGCTTCCATGTCTAGTTGTAATTTTCCTTATTTAACCTCTCCCCATTAACTAAAGAACTCAAACTTGAGTATTTTTTTGTGACTTTTCTTATTTTATTACTATTAGATTATCTACTTCAAAAATTTCAGAGGTGATTATGCTAATTCAATCTGTTTAAAAGTATTTAAGGTAATTTTTTTAGAAGTATAGCATGCAGAATGTCTCCATGTCACTTTTCATTCAGGTATCATTGTAGCTTGGGAAGCTCCAAATTTTAACTAAATGACATGGAATGTCTAATTCTTAATGCATAGATTTATGGTATCAGGAATCCATGGCTGATATCCTACAATTTTTTTCCTCCCTTAACAAACATAAGGTAATTTGAAAGCTTGAAACTACATTATCGACTAGCTTTGAAATGGAGGGACACGAGGAACATGAGAATTTCATAATGTGAAAGATTGGCATCGGAGACTGCAATGTGCAACTTTTATGTGCCTAAGTAGTAAACATTGATAGGCGAAGGTTGTCTGTTGTGAATATAAATATGTAGAATGTAAATATTATTATTAATATGAGCAAGGTTTTCATGAATTCTACATGGTTGTAATGAGCCTTTGTTGTTCCTTAAACACCCAAAATCACGATCATTTTAATATATGCAGCTACATCTCTATGTTTTAAACATAAGGTACTATGGTCCTCAACCATGTTCAGACTTAAACTATCATATTGAACCTTATAAGTTATTTTGAGGTAGAGGTCTAAATATGTATAAAAAAGGTCTTGTCCAACCTTCATTACGATTAGTAATGACTAAATACAAAGTTTTCCTATTAGACACCACTAATTATAATTTAAAGTCACTTAATCAAGGCTGAATCAAACTCCACCCATCAAAATTAGACATAATTATCATTAAATAACAAAAATACTTGTCCATTCAAGGGGTTGTGACCTGATGAAGGTGGCATTGGTCTTCTTATAGACTATATAAATCTCAATGTTGCCATGCTTCAAAATTGACCATTCATTAAAACAATCAATTTATTACCCAGTAGTCAGGACAATATATGAGCAGGAATGTGTTACCGAGGTCAAAGTTTCAGGTGCAACCACATTTTGGCAACAAGTACAACAAATATTCTGCCCATGTTGTGAAAATCACACCAGGAGTTTTCAATGGTGCTGAGATGACAACAGTGGCTATCCTATTTGATGTCTCATTGCAACATGGGAATTAAGTCCACTCTCTTGTGATGTCTGGTAACTGACCACAAACAACAATGGAAATTTAGGATTATATCCTTCTGTTGTGAACCCAAATTATTATAGTATCTGTTTAGTACTAAAAGAGATTAAAATTCAACTTATACTTCTGCTGAATCAGAAAGATTTGTGGCATAGATAACCTATTTCAACTTGTCTAGCCCTTCTTTTAGGTCTCAGATTGTAAGCAACAAATGTAGACTTTCCTAATTTGTTTAATATTTGGAGTACGCCCATTCAATTCAAAAGAATTTGCAGAGGATACAATTGGGAAGACAGGTTACTCATCTACTTTTTTATTTATTTTACAGACCATTCCACGATATTTCTTCCTGAAGACGATTGGAGGTATAGGGATGAATCGACTCTTGATAGAGGAGACTCAACTTCATACATATATTGTTAGATCATCTAATATATTAGAGGTGGATAGTTCAGTAGGCATCATGAATCGAAGAAATTGGAAAAGTAAGATTAGCTGTTAAAATTTGTGATATGCAATTTTAATTGAAATTTTCTTGTTTTGAAGGATTCGACCTTCATATAGTGTGCTTTCTAAAATATCTAATTGTTCCAAACCAGGATTATCACTTGACAGACAAGCTGTGGTCGAAGCCTAATAGTAAAGAGTTTGTCCAATGCATTGATCATCCATGGCATCACAAGAGTATGCTTTTGTTTTTCTCAACAAAGATTTCCCCTTTTACAGTTCCTATTTTTCAGTGAAGCAGTTCACTACAACCTCTTTAATAAAGTTTTTAATTTGCAGAACGAGGTGAGCGACATAATGGTTATATTATTTTCAAGGCCAATGGAGGATTGAATCAGATGCGAACAGGAGTAAGTGCCCAAAGGCCTATAGGATATACATGTAACCCGCTTTATAAATGTTGGTTCCAGCATGTTGTCGTGTTTATTTATAAAAAATTCCTATTCTACAGATTTGTGATATGGTTGCCATCGCAAAGATTATGAATGCAGTACTTGTTATACCAATTTTGGACAATACTTCATTTTGGGCTGATCCAAGGTGAATGCAGTTTCTCTGCCAAGTGACCTCAATTGGGTAATTTAGTTTCTTGAAACATAAAATCTCCCTATATTCATAATGTTTAGTAATATATGATCCTTTTTCAACAGTACAAAAAATGTCAAATCTCACATCTGTTTTAAATTTATGTGATGATCCAGTGAATTCAAAGACATTTTTTATCTACATCACTTTATTAATATTCTAATGGAAGATGTGCACATTGTTGAGTCTTTACCACCATCTCATAAAAATGTTAAACCATTGGAGAAGGCTCCAGTGTCTTGGTCAAAGGTGTGTTAGACACTAGCCTTGTTCTGGTTCAGAGTTTTTGATCAATTTTGGGAGAGCTTTTTCAGCACCTCACGAAATTTTAAATTTTATTAAGAAAAACCAGCGTGATTTTTCAATGTTTTGTATACTTTCCAAAGAAATTAATCCCGTCTAAACATTAAGTCACCAAAAAAACCCTGGTTTTCTTTCACTTGCTGAAGAGAGTTCATTTCTGGTGCAAAGGAGAGTTCATTTCATAGCTTTTGTTATTTGGTGCATATTGAGCTGGGTTTCAAAGGTTTTGTAAGGAGATCACATTTATGGTAGAGCACTGGAGTATATCTTGATGATTCTTCATCTCTATTGCAATAAGAGAGGCTGTATTTTCTCTATGAGTATCCCTTGTGAAGAGGGCCCATTCAAATTGATCCCGTTGTTGGGTTGTGAAGGTCACAGGCTGTTGGAGAATCTTTGTTTAAATTGTTGTTGTATTTTGGCTAAACAAAGCATTGTACACTGTTTGATGTACATGTATCTTTCTACAAGCATGAGATGCTTCCTTTCCTAAAAAAGCAAAATGTGTTGTACTTCACTCATGTTGATTCTGGTCTTGCAAATAATGACCTTCCTAATTCAATTCAGAAGATCCGTTGTCATGCCAATTATCAATCTCTAGCCTTTGCTGACCCCATTGAGAAACTTGCACGAACTCTTGTCACCAAAATTCAGAGAAGGGAACCCTTCATTGCCCTCCATCTCAGGTATGAGGTATCTCATGTTTAAAATTGGAGGTGTCAAACAATGTGAATATCAGGTACTTTGGTTAGTGCTCTAGAACTAGGGATTGATGAATGTTATCCATGCTTTTCTTACTGTGTTTAGATATGAGCAAGATATGCTTGCATTTACAAGATGCACGACAGTCTACTCTGATTATTTGTCTTCTGCTGGCAAGCAACTGCAATGCCCTAGTGGAGAAGTAGATCCATCTCAGTTGTTGGCATTAGCTAATTCGCAGGTATAATAATTGTAAATCCCATGATGGGCTAAAAACCTCCTTATCATGAAGATAGATTAATGAGTCCAAGATCTAAAAATCCTTAATTCCTATTCAGTCCTTTGGCTAAAACCACATTCTTGTAGGTTGATTACAATGATAACTTTGCAGATCCAAGAGACAACTATGAGCAAACAGAACCTGCAACCTATAACAATGGCCCAATAGTTGGAAGTTTAGCTAGACTTCAAGGTGGAAATGCTGGAGACAACCAGCTTCTCCCAGGTATTATTGTTTTATAGGATGAAATTAATTTGGTTTTAGTTTGTTTCAATGATATTGATGTTGATGCTTTTAATGGTTGTTCTTCTGGCAGTGACAATGATCAAATTTAGGATCTTCTACTCCAACTACAGTTCCAAAGCCAAAGCCAAAGCCCTCTCCTACACCTAAACAAAGTTCTCTTCCTACTTCCCCACAGAGTAAGTCCTCTGAATCTTAAATTTTGGCCACCACAATTCAACTTCAGTAGGAATGAGCCAGGGGTAAAAATAATGTAGTGCCACATATCCTGGACAAACAGGGCAAAATCAATGATAGTTTTGGATTTTGCAATTAAATCTATATTAAAAATAACATATTAGTTCATCCAGTTCTTATGTTTTATTTTTTTACCTTCATTTTTTTTGCACTTAGTGGAGATTACAGAAATAAAATGTTTGTTTGTAAATATTTGAGAAAAGAACTAATTTTTTTTATTCTACTATGAAAATACTAATTTTCGTCCAATAATATGGGATAAATCTATGCAACTCCTACTATAATAATGATTTGGTGATTATTCATTACAAAAACAGTACTGATGCTTCTTTATTGTTAACAATCTGCAGAAAATGTTAGGCTAGATATCTCGCAGAAGCTCACGACTTCTTGGACTCAGTCATGAACTACTTATTACAGATATGTTGCATCTATCACAAATAGATCTCCACACCAGACACTGACAGCTATTGGCTTCTCTATCCAAAGATTGTATGGTCCTTTATGGGGTCTCTCCAAACCAGATGCCAACAATACGTATTCATTTCCTAAGTAGTTAAAGTCACTCCCTCCTGGTCAAAGTATGGATTTTGTGTACATTCATGCTGCTCCTGCAGCGACCATTTCCCTGGTTAATTATCATATGATTGGATCAACTTCCATTCAATCCAATAATAACATTTAAATTCTAAGTTTATTCATGTAACTTGTAATTTTTTATCCTTGGATTCCAAAACCCTAAATCTTTAGAGGTTTGGATTGTAGATCTTCTATATCTGCCAATTTCCTAGGTTTGAAGATGTAAACTCCACTAAAAGTTAAGTGTAGCAAATATTTTTTCTTCGTAAGGACCATATAATCATGTACTGCTTATTGCACAGTTTTTCTCTCCCTTGATATATCTTGAAGAATTTTTGACATGAAGAAAAGTTTTTGCCACCAAGATGTTTGAGACAAATGTGAAAAAAGTTGTCACTTCAGCTTCATACGGTGAAAGTGGAAGCTTGTCTTCACCTCCACCAACTCATGTCTCAAGGTGAACTGAACTGATGATAGCATGATTCCATTATTGGTCACATAGAATATATGGTAGATTACGATTAGTCTCTAATGTAAAAAAAAAGGCATTAGCCTGAGGGAGCATGAACCATTGTAAGTTTTATATATAATAACCTTTTCCTTTCATTTTGAAAGACACAATGAAAGGTATAAGTTTTGTTTAGATTTCAAATGTTTGTATACTAGTGCATCATTTATTGAAGAATTGGTGCATATGATGGTTTACCTTATGATTGCCCTGAAAGTGACATGGGACCAGTTGTCTCTTCCTCTCGCCAATTTTCAATAAGTAAATGTGATAACATAGATCTGATTTTGCACTGTAGTAATAGATATAATAATTGCAGATTTAATTTCTCAAGTACGGTAGTCGCTTCTTGTTGAATATATGTGTAGAGGGATAGAACTACAATAGAAAATATTTCCATTTGAAGTAGCATAGGTATTCCCATTGGAAGGAAAAACATATAGATGGGGAACAAAGACGTAGGTAGGGAGGTTATCCACTGACTCCTCATGAGACAGGCCTTTTTCTAAAGTATCAAACATTTTCAAAATATATTGGTAGGATTGGATTACATAATGGCTTTGGAAAGTGATGTATTCATATACACCTATGATGGCAACATGGCCAAAGCTGTCCTTGGTGTTCTGCTTCAGCCCTAAGCTTTGCACCTCAAAATTATAATCAAAAATAGGTTTGCTAGACTCTTTGAAAAGTCAATATCTAAATGTGCAAAAATAGAACTTGGAATGCTTCACATTTGAAATTGCTGCAACTTCCTCAATTTTATCTTGTAACTTGGTCAATCGGTGAAATTCTTATGTGTTGGCCAATGATGTTGTTTCTCTTATTAATAGGTTATGTTGGTTAGGCAATCATAGATATTGGACTACCTGTTCTCACTTACCCGCTAACAATTACCTTAACGACGTATTATTGCACCTTCCTTGGGGCAATTGCTAGTTTAGATGTTGTCATCAATGCCAAAGGGGGAGATTTTGGAGAATATAGTTGTCATTGATGTCAAAGGAGAGTCACAAATGACTAAGGAATAACAAATAGCCCTGGTGGCAAGATGAAATCAATTAATGACAAAGGATCTATTACATGGATCATCATTGATGTCAAAGGAGTTCAGTAATGATAAAGGAACAATCAAGGATATGATGGCAAGACAAACTCAGTGAAATACAAAGGTAGTGATGACATGGCACGGATGATGATATGAGATATGATGACATCGCATGGCATGGATGATGATATGGAAAATATGATGGGATGGAATTGCATTGCATAGTTGAGGATGTGTCATGAAGTTGAAATCATTGTTACATTATGACATCATTCTGGAGAAATATGGTAAATAGGGTGTGATACCATCCTTGTCTGTAGAAGCAAGCAAAACTATTTGTAAATAACAATTTTACAGTAATATGAAGTATTGGTGGTTTACCCAATTGGGGTTCCACGATAAAATTATGTATTTTTTGAATCTTGTTGATTATATGTTTTGATTAAAGTTTAATAAGTGGTTAAAATGGGAAAAAGTTATCAATATTGATTCACCCCCCACCCCCTCTTAGTATTGACAAGTATTCCAACAATTGGTATCAGATTCGGTTCCTTCACTACAGTTTAACCACCGGAAGGAAGATCGTATTCAAAACCACTATGGATCAACAAGAAGGGATGGATTCCAACATAGCTCCAACACTTAATAAAGGAAAATATGCAGTATGGAGAAAAAGAAGGAGTGTATATTTACAGTCATTAGGATGTGGTGTATGGAAGGGAGTGATATATGATTACATCCTACCAAAAAGAGTAAGGACTACATCTCAGAAAGAGTCCAAGAAAAATAACTCAAGGGCAATGGAGGACATACTTGATGGATTACCTCAACCCATCAAAGAGAAGATAGGACAATGTATCCCAGCTAAGGAAATCTGGGTAAAATTAGAGAAACTTTACTTAGTTGAACAAAGAGCAGAAGTAAGAATTTATATTCTCTAAGAGATAAGTGAAGATGAAGAAAATTCATTCATGGGGATAGTAGCTTCAAAAGATGATTCAGATATGGAAGGAGCGGTGGACCTAAAGGCAGAGTTGAATAATTGAGAAAGAGTGGGATGAAGAACAATTCTTTGAAAGAAAAATTCTCAAAGTATTAAGAAGAGAAGAATTCAAAAGAAGAGGAAATCAAGACCATCCAAGAAGATCTCCACAATTCAAGACAACAAGTGTTGGCTAGCATGGAAGAGGTCGAGAGCTTAAAACAAGAAGTTGTTGAATTCAAGGAGGAAGTAAAGAAATTAAAAGATCAGCTGACTATTAGTGAGAAGTTCAAGGAAATTATTGAATAACTTAATAAATTCCTCAGCTTACAAATATTCCCCAAGGATAAAATAGGCCTTGGATATGATTAAAAACATGTCATTAAAGGATCAAGCTCCATTACTCAAGAAGATGTTGAAAAGGTTAAAAGTTGGGATGATTTTTCAAAAGACAAATCCAGGCAGCAAAAAAATCACTCGGAAATGAAGTCCAGACGTCATAATTATGTTCATCCTCCCAAGATGAAAATTTTTAGAAGACATGCCAATGAAAAGAGTCATTACAAGCAGAAAAACCAGAGATTCTCCAAACATACATTCTATGGATATTGTCATTGTTGTCACAAGTTTGGTCACAAGGTTGAGGATTGTAGAATCAAAGAAGAAGATAAAGGTCTGAAAAATAAAGAAGACACTAACATCTAAAACGGAGAAAGACTTATTATATGTTTCATACGTCACAATATTGGACACTTCACAAAACATTGCAAGAATAGTACATGCAAACCTTCCAACGTGTAACACCCCGGTTTTGACCCTATTTGCATTAAAGTGTATATGATGTATATATTGTAATTAATCATGGTGTGGAACTAAAGGCAAAATCCCCACCATCGATTTATCGTTTTATGTTCTGGCCATCAAAATCGTTGCCGAAGGAATATTTCGTGCTAGCCGGCACATTATAATTTTTGGCATCATGTAATTATGCGTTTTAATTAACATACCCACAAGCAGATATGTCAATGCAAGCATAATGAAAAGGGAATGATTTTCCTAAGGATAAGGAGGGGGAAATTATTTAACCTTTGGGGCCAATAGGGAAAAGCCAAATGTCAATAGGAGAACCCATCACTTAGTCAAGTACCCATTTTGTCTTCTTCCCCCAATCATTAAATTCTGCCAGAATGTGGTTGAGTTAGTTATTGCATGGGGATGGGAAGAGTGTGGGTAGCAATTTCAAATTTGGGGAAAACCAATTTTGATTTTTTGGGCAAGTAATCACAAAAAAATGCATGCCATTTGGCCCATTCACCCATGTTCTTCATTGGCTCACGCAGGGAAGCTTGGGGGGCTGCTTACTTCCACGATTTTGCTTGTTGTATGTTTCTCATTCACGAATTGGAGCCCCTAAGAGTTTTACCATCACCATTCATCCACGTTGGGTTGTTGTATGTTTCTCATTCATGAATTGGAGCCCCTTGGAGTTTTACCATCACCATTCATCCACGTTGGGTTGTTGTATGTTTCTCACTCACGAATTGGAGCCCCTGGGAGTTTTACCATCACCATTCATCCATGTTGGGTTGTTGTATGTGTATTTTTACCTCACGTGGACAGTCGTTCTTCACTCTCCTGGCTCAGAATTTTGTTTTGGGCAATGAACTATGGTTGGGTTTCCTCCCCAACGTTTTTGTGACATTCTCCATCGTTTTCCAAGCTAACGAATCGTTGTGGGTTAATTTTTCAAAATTTGGGGTTGTTGTGGATTCCTGTTGAGTCATTTTGGCCACGATAGGGCCAAGAACGACTCAAGAAATGAATTTCCCAGTCAGAGCTGTGTATTACCCAAATTGTCACCTTGGTTTTGTTTTGTGGTGTTTACTTTTCTTCCCTAGAGCTGTGAATTGCTCAATTTTGCAGTGTGTATTCAATGGTTGGTCTTTGGAATGAATTGGAGTGGGAATGAAGGCTTGGTGTGCTTGATAAACCTGGTGTGTTTGGGAGCCTCATAGACACGGCTAGAGGGCTGGATTTCTTCTCCACAACCCCTAAATAGCATTGAAATTCAGGGCCTGAGAGACTGTGTAGCAGAGAAGGGACTGATTCCTTGTGTTGGGTGTGTGTGGGTGTCCTAGAAGTCAGGCTAGTTCTAGTGTAGGTGTCCTTAGCTCTCTAGTGAGCTCACCATCTTAGCAGTCAGCTTTTCCCAACTCCCTGATGGCCTGATAAACCCAACTGTGTTGGCTTGGCTGAGTTGTGTATCTTGGTTATGTGTGAGCCTGCTTAGTTCCTTATTCCTTAGGGAATCATGCCCAGCTCAGGGGTGGTAGTGTTGCTGAGAGATTAAGGAGCACACTGGGCTATGGTTGGGTGGAACATTGCAGCGACATAGCTAGTTGCGGGGAGCTTCATTCAAAGATAAGTATTCTTGTCTATTTCATCTCTGCAATTGCATTTACTATTTAATGAATTACAATGAACATGTTGAATGCTTGAATGTATGGTTTTGCTTCTGCTGTATGGTAATAATGTATGTATGTTTAGTTCAAAGAATTTCAGATTTTATGTGTGTATGTTCATGGGGCTAGTTGCCCAGATAGATAATGGTATGGTAGCGTCCTCTTCGCCGGTCGGAGGGTCAGGGACATTACAGTGTGGCATCAAAGTCGAAGTGACAGCATGGGCCTCAATGGGCCATGAGAAGCAGTGATAGAGGTAGGTTACCCTTTGCCCAACTGAGCAAAAATGAGAAAAACAGGGAAATTTCAAAAAAAAAAATTCTAAGTATGGAAAATGTCGGATGACTTAGGTTGAAGCCCATCCGATACGTCAAATAACTAGAGCTGAGTCCATCCAATAAAGAACCCAAGCGAGGAGGAAATTTCAAAAAAAATTCTAAGTGTTAAAATTACCAGATGACTTAGGCTAAAGTCCACCTTATACATCGAATGACTTAGCCGAAATTCCATTCGATACGTCATAGGACTTAAGCTGAGTCCATCCGGTAAAGAAAACCAAGCTGAGAGAAAAAAATTTCAAAAAAAAAATTTTAAGTTTCAAATTTTTCCAGTGGTCTTGGCTGGGTGGAGCCAATGATCTCGACTAGGATGAGCCGAGACACAGCCGACAAGGAACCTGGAGAGAAAAATTTTGATAAAATTTCAAAGTGTTAAAATTATCAAAAAACGTTCATTGAAGCGAAGCCGAGGTGTCGGAAAGGCTCACCGGAAGGGAGCTGATGCGGCGGCGGAAGAAAGAGGAAGATAAGAAGAAAAAATCATAAATTTTTCTAAGTATAGGAAATCTCGGAAAAAAATTTCCGATGGCTCTCGGGTGAAGCCCTCCGAGGCATCTCGAAAAAGAAAAGAAGATCGATCCGAGGTGTCAGAAAAGAGTAGAGGATTGATCAGCCGAAGTATTGGAAGACAGAGGAAGATCGGTCCGAGGCATTGAACAAAATAGAGGATTGGTCAGCCGATGTGCATCAGAAGACAGAGGAAGATCGGTCCAAGGTGTCGAAAAAAAATAGAAGATCGGTCAGCTGATGTGCATCGAAAGATAGAGGAAGATTGATCCGATGTGCATCAAAAGACAAATGAAGATCGGTCCGCCGAGGTGTCGGAAGAGTTGTCAACTAATGACCTGATACATCGAATGGCTAGTTGGGAAGGGATCCGATATGACAAAAAAAAATCTGAGTTTTTTAGTGGGGTTTTTCGGCATATTTCAATAGTTTTTTAGTGGAATTACAGGTGCTGAAAAGGTGAAAATGGCAGCGATCTTATGTGCCAGATTGGGCGAAAATCAAATATTTACAAAAAAAAAATGAGGGTGTTTCCCTTGACCCGCTCTACAGTGGCGCAGGGAAGCCACAAGGGGGAAAGCCCCCTTAACCCCTATCGTCCCCCTAAGACTGTCGTTCTTGGTGAAAAGAAAATTATATGTTTCGACAAAGTTGTCAATATAGTATTTTCCAAATGCAGGTAAGTAATTATGAACTCATGATATTGTTATGCAGCTAACAGTTGTGTTTTTTAACACATTGTATAGAACTATAGTCACCTTCAGAGGCAACATTCCACATAGATCGGTTTTCAAAAATGAGTTCTTAGTTGGGCCAAGATGAGGATCAACGACATGAATGATGCACAGGATCCCTATGAGTTCGAGGAAGATGCTATGGGAGAAAATGTCAGAGTGGGAAATGACGAGACAAAGTCCAATGGGAGAAGATTTCAAGATACTCCCCCAGATTTTGCAGCCACCATGAGGAGCCTAAGGGTGGATTTGCAAAGTTGTAGAGAAGACAATGAAAGGATGCTTAAGGCTCAAGAAGATCAAAATCAAATAAATACAACTATACTGCAGAGTTTGACAGACATCTAGGGACAGATAAACTCTAGGCATCAAACAACTAATCCATAAAGAAGCAAAAGTAGCGCCATGGCATATTTCTGTAAAAGGTCCCATGTCTCCAGGAGGGCTTCCAAGGATAGAAGGAATACTCCAGAATGGACTACCAGTGAGTCATCTAATTCTGAAAAACCCAGTGGGGATTCAAGCTCTCCATCTTGTAGGAATAAGAGGAGGAGACGTTACAAGAACAATTCACGAGATGAATTCAAAAAGGCAAGGCCTCCTACTTTTAATGGTGAGGTCAAGACTGGTCAAGAAGTTGAGGCTTGGCTTCTTGGGATGAGGAAGTATTTCCAATTTCAAGACTACTCCGGAAATATGAAAGCAATATTAGCTATATTCAATTTGACTTGGAGAGCATCCATATGGTCGGAACACCACAAACAAGTAAAGAAGGTTAATGAAAGAAGAATTGTGTGGAAACAATTCAAGAAGTATTTCAAGCAGAAATACCTCTCTGACAGGTACTATGATGATAAGATTAAAGAATTCCATGAGCTGAGATTGGGACAGCAGACCATGGAAGAGTATGCAAATAAGTTCTTGGAGCTATTGAGGTATGTCAGGTACATCAAATATGAGAAGGTGAAGATCCAGCGTTTCCTGAGTGGCTTGCCTTAGTCCTACAAATACATAATTGAGTTTTATGAACCTAGAAATATTGAAGAAGAAATAAGAAAAACTATGAGCAGAGAAAAAGAAAAACTGATTATCATAAGACATGGAAGGACAAGAAGAATGAGAATTCTAACCAAAGGAAGAAAGGTTTCAACCTTCTAACTTCAGGAATCATCCGAAGCATCCATCTCAAGTTGTGAGTAAGCTAGCTGGAGTGGTGGGAGAGAAGCCAAGAGATCTGCAACAAAACAGAGAACCTCTCCAATGTTGGAAATGTGGAGGACCCCACTTGCGCAGAAATTGTCCACTTGAGAATGAGAATGCAAGTCCAGCTTACAACATTCAAGAAACAGAAACAGTGGGTCAAGTAGCAAGGGTCGTCCCTAGGATTTATGCAGCATTGGAGGACCGCCAGGCTGATCACCAATCAACTGTGGTTGAAGTTGTAGGTAAGATTGTTGAGAAATCTATTTCTATTTTGATTGACCCTAGTTTTACTCACAGTTATGTTACCCTTAGAGTAGTGGAGATTTGTGCTTTTAAGAAAGTAAAGCATAGAAAATATTGCTTAGTTCAGCTAACCATTGGAACTAATAGAAAGGTTAGTGAAGTAGTAGAGAAATGTCCATTGGTCATGAATGGATTGGACACTTGTGTAGATCTGAATGTTCTACCACTTGGTTCCTATGATGTTCTCATTGGAATGGATTGGTTAGAAGCTCACAGGGTAAAGCTTGACTATTACAATAAGACTTCGAATGCATGGATGAAGAAGGGAACCCATTATTGGTAAGAGGTATTCCAAAGTTGATTTCTATGAGATAGATTTCAGCCATGCAGTTGAAGAAGTTATGTAGGAAAGGTTTCCGGTTGTATGCAACTCATATTTTGGAGGCATCAGAGGATGAAATGCCTAGGTTGGAGGACTATCGGATGTTACAAGAATTCAGGGATGTGTTTCCTGAGGAGATTCCAGGGCTTCCTCCAAAGAGAGGCATTGATTTCACAAATGAATTTGTGCCAGGGGCAACACCAGTGTCCAAGACACCCTACAGAATGAGTACACCAGAGATGCTAGAGTTAAAGATGCAACTGTAAGAATTGTTGGAGAAGAATTATATTAGACCCAGTGTGTCTCCTTGGGGAGCACCAGTTCTATTTGTAAAGAAGAAATATGGTACATTTAGGTTGTGTATTGATTACAGATAGCTAAACAAAGTTACTGTGAAGAATAAATATCCTTTGCCTAGGATTGATGACCTCTTTGATCAAATGAGGGGAGCAAGGGTATTTTCCAAGATTGACTTGAGGTCTGGTTACCATCAGGTGAAAATAAAGGATGAAGACATTCATAAGACAGCCTTCAAAACAAGGTATGGAAATTATGAGTTTGTAGTGGTACCATTTGATCTCACAAATACACCAGCTACATTTATGTGCCTTATGAACAGTGTCTTCAATAGGTATTTGGACAAGTTTGTTCTTTTTTTCCTTGATGACATTCTTATTTATTCTAAGAATGAGGAAGAGCATGAAGAGCATTTGAGATTGACATTGCAATTGCTCAGGGAGCATCAGTTGTATGCAAAGTTGAGCACGTGTGACTTCTATAGAGATAGAATTCAGTATTTGTGTCACATTATCTCAAAAGAGGGTATATCTGTGGACCCTAAAAAGATTGAATCCATTATGAATTGGCCTACTCCAAGAAATGTGACAGATGTAAGATCTTTTATGGGACTTGCAGGATACTACAGGAGATCCATTGAAGGATTCTCCAAAGTTGCACATGCCATCACTTCTTTGCAAAAGAAGGGGATAAAGTTTGAATGTACATCGAGGTGTGAAGAAAGCTTCCAGCAATTGAAGAATATTCTCACCAGTGCACCAGTATTGAAGGTTGCAGACCCAGAGAAATATTTTGTGGTGTGTACCGATGCATGTGGACAAGGGCTTGGAGGATTCCTTATGCAAGACAACCACGTGATATGTTACGAGTCAAGAAAGCTGAAGGAGCATGAGAATAACTATTCCACTCATGATCTAGAGCTTGCAGGCATAGTACATGCTCTCAAGATGTGGAGGCATTACTTGATGGGTAGAAAATTTGAGCTAAGGATAGACCATTGTGGTCTGAAGTATTTGTTTGATCAGCCTACTTTGAATGCTATGCAAACGAGATGGCTAGAGTTTTTATGTGAGTTTGATTTTGAAATCAAGCACATAAAGGGAAAAGAGAACAAGGTAGCTGACGCACTCAACAGGAAGGTGCAGGAAATGCATGTGGCATCTCTTAGTATTTTCCAATCCGATTTGAGGTAGCAGATTGTTAATCATACTGCTGGAGATTAATTGTATGAGCAAGTAAAAGACAAATTGCAGCAGCAAAGTCTTGAGAAGAGGTATGAGGGATATAAATTGGAAGAAGATGGACTTCTTACTTATAAAGGCAGAATTTATATTCCAAATGTAGCAAAGTTGAGGAGAGTTGTTATGGATGAAATCCATCAAGCTCCATATTCTAGTCACCCAGGATATCAGAAGAAAATTGCTACAGCCAGAAAGCAGTACTTTTGGCCAGGAATGAAAAAGGACATGGCTGAATACATTTCAAGGTGCATGAAATGTCAGCAGGTAAAGGTTGAGCATCAACACTCTGCAGGTTTGTTGCAGCCTTTGCCAGTCCTAGAATGGAAATGGGAAGTTATTTCCATGGATTTTATTACAGGATTGCCAATGACTTGGAGACAACATGATTCCATCATGGTTGTGGTGGAAAAGTTGACAAAGGAAACACATTTTATACCCATGAAGTCTATGCATAAGATTGATGACATTGCAAAGATATTCATGAAGCAGACTTTGAAATTGCATGGATTTCCTAATGCAATAGTCTCTAACAGAGATGCCAAGTTCACTTCCAATTTTTGGAAGGGGTTGTTTGCAGATTTGGGTACAAAGTTGAACTTCAACACTGCCTACCATCCTCAGACTGATGGACAAATAGAGAGAGTTAATCAAGTGCTTGATGACATGCTTCGCATGTATGTGATGAATAAACCAACCAAGTGGGAAGATTACTTACACTTGGTAGAGTTTGCTTATAACAATGGACAGCGACATCCTTGGGGATGAGCCCGTATGAAGCTTTGTATGGCATAAGATGTAGGACACCAGTGACTTGGGATAATCCAGTTAACAGGGTTGTGCTTGGTCCAGAATTGCTCAAGGAGATGGAACATGAGGTTGTAAAGATCAGACAGAATCTGAAAGCAACCCGGGATAGATAGAAAATCTATGCAGATAAGCATAGGGTGAATAGAGAGTTCAGTGTAGGGGATCATGTTTACCTTAGAGTGAGGGCAAAGAAGAGTTCCTTGAAGCTTGGAATTTGTGCCAAGATGTCACCTAGATATTGTGGTCCATTTGAAGTGCTTGAACAAATAGGGCCAGTTGCATATAGACTTGCATTGCCTGCTAGCACTAGAGCTGTCAAAACCCCAAATTTTCACAAAAATTTAAAATTTTGAGATAACAACAAATGCTAAAACTTGCGGTCTACTAATAGCTAACGGTTAGCAATAAAAGAAATAGTCAAGTAATTAGTTTTACTAAATATTAATTATATTAACTCAACAGTTCATTTTTGTAACAGAAATAAAGTCTTCTTGTGTATTGTTTTACTTCAGTTTACTGATGAGTCTTTTCATGTCAAGTAGGCGGAATCTACTTTTGAATCCAGGGCTTACTTAGCAATTGTGCTAACGCAGAAGATTACTGGTTCTTATAGGTTTACAGGTATAACCGAACGAGAACGTATTAAAAATTCTTAAAGTATCCAGCAGTATTTTATTTGCAAATATAAAGCTTAGTAATTAAGCTGCTAAACTCTAAACAGCTTCTGTGAGGTAAAACCATTTGGATTCCTTCAGCTTTTCTTGTAATAATGTTCAGAAGTAAGTAACGACAGTAAGATATGTTTGCGACTCTAAGAATTAGAATCTTAGTTAAAAAGTACTTCTACTTTAGTCTATGTAAATTGCAATGTTATAATGATTGTTTTGTTAGTATTTATACAATAATACATTATCTTATCTTTGTAACAATTGTTCCATATTTCACTTCTGCGAGATAATTTACAACCTGTTAACCTTTTGACAGTATAAGTTCGATTGTGCAAACTAAATATCATAATGCTTTCCTACATGAGATCAATGTTTGCCTATACTTTAACTTTATGTTTAACCATGTGGTTCTAATAATTTCTGGACTCAAGTAAGATCATTCCTATTCACTTTCTTAATTTTTCTATGATACTTCTCTTGAATTAAATTACTGTCTACAAACAATTTATCTGAGATTGATGGTCTTGAAACGGGTCGACTTTCTAGTTATTTTTTTATTATTCTATAACTACTTTACTACCCAATTGACATGGTGAATCAATAGTAAGAACCAAGTTGAGTCCTAACCAAAATTCATCAAAGTATCGTCACTTTGAACTATGTAATAGAATTTCATGATAGTGTTCTTACAATATGTTTTGTCCACTTCATAGTTCCGCTATCATTTGAGTTATTAGTTCTTATGTGACTTAAAAACATGCACACTCTATTTTGTTAATAGACATTCAGTCTATAATTAGTTCATGATCATAAACATGTTTAAATTAGAGTTTATGATTCCCCAACTATTACATTATGCCACTTATAAGAGTTATAATTTGTAATGTCCTTGTATGAGAGATTAACTATGCACTTTTACATAGGAGAACCATAGTTGTTAGCTTGAGCACTCCCATAACCTATGGTCTCTATCCAAAACAAGGTTAATTTAAAAAAAGGGATTACTAACATCCATAATATATTAGTAAGTTTACAATATATAAATCATAAGGTTATTGAATAGTGTATCTTCTATGTATAAATGGTTTTGGCATTAACCAAAGTTTAAAAGATGATACTCCTCGCTAGGTCGACGTAATTCATGACTTGAGGTTCTAACCATGACCTAGTAATTCATATGATGAGCGACGTGTTGATTGATAAGCAAATAACTTGGTTATGATATAGTTTTATGCATGAATGATTTCAGGCTTTTACTAAGGTATAGAAGTGTCACTACTTTCTAGGTTAACGTAATCATATCGTTGACATTTTAATATTAATCTAGCAAATGATATGGTGCACGGTATTATCGATTTACATGGCAAATATTTGGTTGAAACCATAGTTTAAACCTTGTTTCAATAATTAAATAATTGGGTTATCATTTTATGCAGGCAACCATAGTATACAACCCACTGCATGGTTTGATTTACGTGGCCACGTGGTCGTCTCCTGACCAAGGGTGGAAGGTATATTAGCCACCATAACCCTAACCCTTATCATTTCTTTCCCGCAGTTTGCGCTGGTCCTTGAGGCTGCTCTGCTTGGCTTTCATGGCGGCCATCGTTCCTCCTCTGCTTTGGTTGTCTTGAGTCTTGGTTCAGTGTTGCATTGTCTCCGGTGTGTGGTTCAAAATCCATTCTCCATGGCTATGGGTTCACACTCTGCAAGCTTTGTAGAGATTATCGTTTCCCTTGACTTGTTGTCAGTGAAATCTTCCTTTCATCATCCTCGTGGCTTACTGTCAGCTCTAGTTTTCTTTGCTATCCTTGTGGCTCGCCATTGCATGAGGTTTTGTCTTGCAGGCTGTTGAGTCTTCAGTTTGCAAAGCCTGTAGGTGACAGTGCTTCTACAAGACTGTTTGTCGTTTCCATTGACAAGTAAGAGTTTATTTTCGTTTCTATTTAAATTGCAGTAGGTGTAAATTTTGTTACAAAGGCACATCAAATCTTAGGTTATTTATTTACTGACAGTGGTCTTTTACACTCCTTGTAGGTGCTCGCCACTGTATACTTTCATGGTGGAGAAAGTAAGCTGTCAACCAACGAATGTCGTGGCTCGTGGCTTAGTTCGAGTAAGCCCCGTGGTCCATGTGTTGGGTTTTCACCCTACTTGTAACAGGGTGATCATTGGAATCACCTAGGGTTTTGGGGAAGCATTCCTCGACTCGCCATAAGTTATGTGGTTTGATTTTGTTGAAATACCCAGTTTTAAACCCTCGCCAGTTGATGAGAAGACTCGGTTTAACTGAGCAGTGTATTTAGTTTGATGTTTGGCTTTACGGCAAGGTTAAATTAATAGTTTTTGTAAAGACAGTTCAGTCTTGAGGCTTGGTTTAGTTTATCAGATGTTTAATGTTATACTCTATGTAAATTCAGGGTTTTACCCTTCTTGACTGTAAATGAAGTTTTATACTCTGTTTGAATTACTCTGTAAGGGTTTATAATTAAAGTGTTTAAGACTGATACTTACAGTCATTATTAAATTCTTGCTTGTTTTTATTCAGAGATATGAACTAGGGTTTAACTTGTGAAAACCCTCGTTTTGAAATAAATTATTCTAGTTTATAATAATTACACAGTCTGTTGTTTTATCTTTAAAGGACTGTGAGTAATTTATAATAACCCATTTGTTTAGTAATTACATAGTCTAATTAATTTGGTCTATAACTTTGATATACTGGCATTTGTAATTATAATATATGTATTAGGGTTTCAACCCTGTCATTTACTTTTATAGATACATACTGTTAGTAAAAATGAAAAGACACAGTTTCTTTTATAAGTATATATGTTGTTCAATAATGTATTTTATTCCTGTGAAATGAATTTAGTTGGTTCTTTTAATAGTTAAGAAGAACTATTCTTATGGTTTATTCTAGGTTACTAATGTATATAAGAATACATATAGATTTTGCTCATAAACATGAGCTAGGGTTTTTACCCTATTTAACTTTTAATTTAATGATTTATGTTCTGGTATTTGATTAAATTCAATTACTGTCATAAGAGTTTAAAATTATTTTATGGCTTAAAGAATTTTAGGTTAGGTTTTGTAGAAATAATCTTTGTCCTTCTTTTTAACAATTACTCTAGTTTGTAAGAGAATCTCTTTTGATTTGGAAACAATGTTGTGTATGTTAATAATAATATTATTTGTGTTAATAATAATATTGTTTGTAAATATTGTATTCTCTTAAGTTTATTTTTACATATATACATTATTATTAAAGACTGAGAACAGTCTATAATAGTTTAGTTTATTTGATAAGATTATTTTGTAAGCTTGGTGAAAGAAATAAGAACTTTCATACCTGTCAATACTCCTTACATCTAATTTGTCTGTAAGTGTGTAAAGACAGTTCCTTATTAATAATATGTTATGCATAGGTTACTACTGTCTTTTAGTTATTAATACTAAGAAAAAGAATACTGTAAGAGTTATCAAGTTCTTATTTAGAGTTCAGATAGTTGCAAGTAAAATAACTATTATTATTAGGAAAAGATCTGAACTAACAGAACCATATTTACATCCTTACTTAACATAATTTTAAAAGCATTTAACTGGCATTTCTATTTCTTCTATTTCAGTATAGATGTATAGTTTATAGAAGAAGGTACTATGTAAAAGAATGAATCACATACTTGAACATACTGCTATTAGTAAAATAATATGATCCTGTTCTTTTTCTAAAATTCTTAATACACAGTCTGATTCTAACAACAACCCTACTAAACAGATTAATATTCTTTCTGGAAGCAACTATATACTAAAAGAAAAGATTTCAATACTCTGAAAAGCATAAGTACTCTATTCATTTCAGATTCCTATCATACTTCATTCATTTTAAAACATACTACCTATGCTAGAGTACGATTTGGTTTACTCCAGATGGGGAAAAACATAGGTAGGATTATTTTTCATCAAAGTACAGATTCAGCATTAAAACAACTAAGAGATTTTAAGCTTAACAGTTCACTACATAACATATAAATCATTCATTCTTTGTTCATACTCGGATATAAACTTTAACACAGAAATTAAAAAATAGTAGAACCTGTTTTTAAATCTGGATGACAACAACGTTGGGAGGCCGTTCCTCCCTACCAACTCCTAGAGAGCACTCAAATAGCAACTTCTCAGGACCCCTGAGCCTGTTCCTAGTATCCTTGGCTGGGACTGGGTGTGTAACACCCCGGTTTTGACCCCGTTGCATTAGATGTATATGATGATGTGTATATTGTAAATGATCATGGTGTGGAGCTAAAGGCCAAGGCCCCACCGTTGATCAGTTATGCTATGTTTTGGATTTAAATTGTCATCGATGTTATATCAGGGCATGAGGCATATATTATGTTTGCCATCATGTAATTATGCATCTATAATTAAAACAAACACAACCAGCTATGATCGCGGCAACTAAAATGAGAAAGGGGCATGATTTTCACAAGGATAAGGGTGGGGAAATTGTCAACCTTGGCCAATGAGAGAAAAACCCATGTGTCTTCCTCCTCTATTTTATTCCAACCACTTTCATTAAGAAAGATTGTTGGTGGTTGAGGCAGTTAATTGTTTTGGGGAGTGGGGTGGCAGGACTGTCAGTTCTCACCCACACGCACACTCCACAATGGTTGAATTCACTATGGCTAGGAAAAACAATTGACATCATTCACGCAGGGATTTTTCCACTCTCCCCACGACTGGGAAAAAATGCTCACGCACTTGCAATTCGCGGCCCTCCATTGTTGTTCATTCTCACGCAGAGGGATTCTTTCCCGTTTTTCGTCTTCACGCACAGGATTTTGCTGGATTTAACCACACAGTAGTTTTCCTTTGCGAATTGGAGAATGGTGTGGCTTCGTCCTTTACTCATGGGTTGATTTGTGGGTTCTACATTGCGGTTGTATATGCACTGGTTGGGATACTGTAAATTCGTCCCCAAGTGTGGTCTGCATACGTTTTTCCTCAGCGGCCTCGACTGTGAAAACAGACTGTTGTTTTCCCCGTGTATGTTGGTAATGTATGCTAATTACATTCTAGAACTATTCTTTCCCCATGTCCACTGATGCGTTTGGGACTGTATGACTCGCTTGGGATTCGTTTTCCCTGTTTAAGCTGTGACAGCTAAATTAATTGCCTGAGTGCAATGGTTGGTCTTTGGACTGTAATGGGAGCAGGGATGGGGGCTTAGTTTTGATTGATAAACCTGGTGGCTGGAAACCACACAGACAGAGCTAGAGGGCTGGCCTTCTTCTCCATCACCCCTGAATAGCACTAGAAGGGAATGCAGGGCCTGAGGAACTGTGTAGCAGAGAAGGGACTGATTCCTTGTGTTGGGTGTGTTTGGGTGTCTTAGAGGTCAGGCTAGCTCTGGTGTAGGTGTTTTTGGCTCTGTAATGAGCTCACCAGCTTAGCAATTAGCCTTTCCCAACTCCTAGATGGCCTGATAAACCCAACTGTGTTGGCTTGGATATGTTTTGTATACCCTTGGCTATGTCTAAGCCTGCTAGTTCCCTTGTTCCTTGGAGAATCATGCCCAGCTCGGGGGTGGCAGCGTTGCTAAGAGATTAAGGAGCACGCTGGCCTATGGTTGGGTGGAACGTTGATGCGACATAGCTGGTTGTGGATCGACTTCTTCACAAAGATAAGTGATCTTGTCCATTTTACTCCTGCAACCATGTTTACTGTTAATGATATGATGAACATGTTAAAATGAATGCTTGTGCAAATGCATGTGGATTTTGCTGTGCATGATGAATAATTATAGCTGTGTATGATAAACAGTTGCAATTGTGCATGTTATACTGCAATGTATTCTCTTTTAGCATTTTGTTTACGCAAATTTTATTGCCTGTACATGTTCATGGGACTCTTATCCCGTGTGATTGAAGTTTGTGTCGCGTCCTCCTCGCCGGTCGGAGGCATGGGGACGTGACAGTGTGGTATCAGAGCTCATGTTGCAACATGGGCCTGCATGAGCCTTGAAGGATTGCAGTGATAGAGGCAGCGTTTCTTCTACCCAGCAGCAAGCAGTGGAAGACTGTAAAAATTCAAAAAGAAATGGTCTAAGTGTTGAGCGGTCAGACCACTATTGGAATTGACTTCCGCCATTGCGGAAGAATTGGTGAAGTTTCCCGTTCGTCATTGAGGAAAGGTTAGTGGTTTTCCTTCCACTGTTGCGGTTGTTGAAGGACTATCGACGTGGTGGAAGCGTAGCGGAAGTTTTCCCGACGGGGCACAGTTGGAAAGAAAAGCGGAGAAACTTCCACCATTGCAGAAGAGTTCTCAAAGTGGAACTTCCACCATTGCGGAAGAACTCGTGAAGTGGACTTCCGATGTAGCGAAAGAGTTAGTGAACTTCCACCAATTGGAAGAGAAAGTGGTTCCCCGTCCGCCGTTGCGGAAGTCCAAACCGTTAAGTCTTCCGACGAGGAAGAAAATCGTGGAAATCTCTAAGTAAAGAGCGGCCAATCGAAAGGGAAAGTGGTCCGTCAGCCGCCGTTGCGGAAGTGAAATCACTAAAGTTTCCGACCAGAAAGGCCACCGACGCCGAAAAGTTGAAAATTGTTCTAAGTCCGTGCCGATTGGAAGAAGTTAGTATTTTGCGTGCCGCCGTTGCGGAAGCCAAAGGCACTAGCCTTCCGAAGTGTAAAGACCACCGACGTCCGAAGTGGAAATTTCTAAGTAAATAGCCGCCAGTCGGAAGAGAAATCGTTTTGTGAGCCGCCGTTGCGAAAGCAAAAGCAATAGGTCTTCTGATGGGGAAAGTCCTCCGATCGCCGACACGTCAAAAAGGTTAAGGCTCAAAGTTGGTTCACCAATCGAAAGAAGTTATTGTCTGGAGTGCCGCCGTTGCGGAAGCCAAAGTCATTTGGCTTCCGATGTAAAAGGACTGCCGATGCCGATCAAGTCAGTTCATCGATCGAAAGGAAGAATGCTTCCGAGAGCCGCCATTGTGGAAGAGAAAGTGATTGAGCGTCCGCCGTTGCGGAAGCCAAAGCGCTAAGACTTCCGATGTGGAAAGACAGCCGAGAGCCGATTATGTGCAAGGAAATTTTGAATTTCCCATGGGATTTCTCAGCAGATTTCGACTATTTTCAGTGGGATTTTCAAGCAGTTTTTTAGTGAAATTTCAGGACTGAAAAGGAGAAAAGAGGCAGCGATATTATGCGCCAGATTGCGCGAAAACCAATAATTTACAACAAAAAAAAAAACGAGGGCGCTGCCCTCGACCCGCCCTGCAGTGGCGGAAGCCACAAGGGGGCAAGCCCCCTTGACCCCCGTCGTCCCCTTCAGACAGTCATTCCTTGATGAAGAAAATTTTTTGTGTTTGGGCATTTGTAATTTTATGATTATTCCAAGAGAAGGTAAGTAATGTTGATTTGTATCAATGTATGCATCTAACAATTGTGTTATTAACACGTTTGCAGAATTATAGTCACCTTCAAGAGAAGTATTCTAGGTAGTGTAGTTTGGTAAGTAAGGGGTGGTTCAGTATGAGAACCCATGACGGATATGATGCTCGGGATTCCTATGAGCGAGCAGAAGATGCCATGGGAGAAAATGTTCGTAATAGAAATGACGACATAGAGTCTAATGGAAGGAGATTCCAAGAGACACCGTTAGATGTTGCAGCTACCATGAGAAGCTTGATTAAAGCCCAGGAAGAACAACATCAGTTGAATGCTGCCATGTTGCAGAGTTTGACAGACTTGCATAAGAAGATAAACACTGGACGAGGTACAGCAAGACCAGAAGGTAGTAAGAGTAGTACTAGGAGAAGGAGAAGGAATTCTAGTGGATCATCTGATTCCGAAGAATCCAGTGGGGATTCAAGCTCTTCTTCTCATAGAAGGAAAAGAAAGAGACACCATAGGGATCGCACTCGAGATGAATTTAAGAAAGCTAAACCTCCTACATTTGATGGTGAGGTAAAGACAGGACAAGAGGCTGAAGCTTGGCTTCTTAGTATTAAGAAGTACTTTCAAGTTCATGATTATTCAGGAAACATGAAGGCAAGAGTTGCCATATTCAATCTAAATGGAAGAGCATCCATTTGGTGGAACACTTCAAGCAGGTAAAGAGGATCAGTGAAAGGAAACTGAAGTGGAAACAGTTCAAGAAGTATTTCAAGCAGAAATACCTATCTGACAGGTATTATGATGACAAGATTAAGGAGTTACATGAGTTGAGGTTGGGACAGCAGACCATGGAAGAGTATGCAAATAAGTTTTTGGAGCTGTTGAGGTATGTCCGATACATCAGAGATGAAAAAGTGAAGGTCCAGCGTTTTCTGAGTGGACTACCCCAGTCGTACAAAGATAGAATTGAGTTTTATGAACCTCAAACTCTTAAAGAAGCAATAAGGAAGGCTAAGTATTGCTATGAGCAAAGCAAAGGTAAGCCAGATTACCATAAGGTATGGAAGGACAAGAAGAACGAGAAGTTTGACCAAAGGAAGAAAGGTTTCAAACCTTCTAGCTTCAGGAATCAGCAGAAGCAGCCATCTCAAGCTGCAAGTAAACCAGTTGGAGTGACAGGAGAAAAGCCTAAGGATCCACAACATAATAGAGGGCCACTTCAATGTTGGAAATGTGGAGGACCCCACATGCGCAGGAATTGTCCACTCGAGAATGAGAGTGCAAGACCAGCTTATAACGTTCAAGAGGCAGAAACAGTGGGTCAAGTAGCAAGGGCAGTTCCTAGGATTTATGCAGCACTGGAGGACCGCCAGGCAGATCACCAGTCAGCTGTGGTTGAAGTAGCAGGTAAGATTGTTGAGCAATCTGTTTCTATTTTGTTTGACCCTGGTTCTACTCACAGTTACATTACTCCTAGAGTAGTGGATATTGTGCTTTTATGAAAGTAAAGCATAGGAAGTCTTGGTTAGTTCAGCTAGCCACTGGAACTAAAAGGAAGGCCAGTGAAGTGGTAGATAAATGTCCATTGGTCATGAATGGATTGGTCACTTGTGTAGATCTGAATGTTCTACCGCTTGGTTGCTATGATGTTCTCATTGGAATGGATTGGTTAGAAGCTCACAGGGTGAAGCTTGATTGTTACAATAAGACTTTTGAATGCATAAATGAAGAAGGGAACCTAGTAGTTGTGAAAGGTATTCCAAAGGTGATTTCAGTAAGGCAGGTTTCAGCAATGCAGTTAAAGAAGTTCTGTAGGAAGGGTTGCCAGTTGTATGCAGCTCATATTTTGGAGGAAACAGGCGATGAAACTCCTAGGTTGGAGGACTATCAGGTGTTACAAGAATTCAGGGATGTGTTTCCTGATGAGATTCCAGGGCTTCCTCCAAAGAGGGACATTGATTTCACCATTAAACTCATGCTAGGAGCAGCACCAGTGTCCAAGGAACCCTACAGGATGAGTACACCGGAGATTCTAGAATTGAAGATGCAACTGCAAGAGTTGTTGGAAAAGAGGTATATCTGACCGAGTGTTTCTCCTTGGGGAGCACCGGTTTTGTTTATAAAGAAGAAAGATGGTACACTCAGGTTATGTATCGATTACAGACAGCTGAACAAGGTCACTGTGAAGAACAAATATCCTTTGCCTAGGATTGATGACCTCTTTGATCAAATGAGAGGAGCAAAGGTATTTTCCAAGATTGACTTGAGGTCTGGTTACCATCAAGTGAGAATAAAGGATGAAGACATTCATAAGACAGCCTTCAGGATGAGATATGGACATTATGAGTTTGTAGTGGTACCGTTTGGTCTCACGAATGCACCAGCTACATTTATGTGCCTCATGAATAGTGTCTTCAGTAGGTATTTGGACAAGTTTGTGCTTGTTTTCCTTGATGACATTCTCGTTTACTCTAAGAATGAGGAAGAGCATGAAGAGCATTTAAGACTGACATCGAGTTTGCTCAGGGAGCATCAGTTGTATGCAAAATTGAGCAAGTGTAACTTCTATAGAGATAGAGTTCAGTACTTGGGTCACATTATTTCAGAAGAGGGTATATCTGTGGACCCTGAAAAGATTGAAGCCATTATGAATTGGCCTACTCCAAGAAATGTGACAGATGTAAGATCTTTCATGGGACTTGCAGGATACTACAGGAGATTCATTGAGGGATTCTCTAAAGTTGCACATGCAATCACTTCTTTGAAAAAGAAGGGGATGAAGTTCGAATGGACATCGGGGTGTGAAGAAAGCTTCCAGCGGTTGAAGAGTCTTCTCACCAGTGCACCAGTGTTGAGGGTTGCAGATCCAGAGAAAGATTTTGTGGTGTGTACCGATGCATGCGGACAAGGGCTTGGAGGATTCCTTATGCAGGACAACCACGTGATATGTTATGAGTCAAGAAAGTTGAAGGAGCATGAGAATAACTATGCCACTCATGATCTAGAGCTTGCCGCCATACTACATGCTCTCAAGATGTGGAGGCATTAATTGATGGGTAGAAGATTTGAGCTCATAACGAATCACTGTGGACTGAAATATTTGTTTGATCAGCCTACTCTAAATGCTAGGCAAGCAAGGTGGCTGGAGTTTTTATGTGAGTTTGATTTTGAAATCAAGCACATAAAGGGAAAAGAAAACAAGGTAGCTGATGCACTCAGCAGGAAGATGCAGGAAATGCATGTGGCATCTCTTAGTGTTTGCCAATCAGATTTGAGGCAGCAGATCGTTGATCATGTTGCTGGAGATGAATTGTATGAGCAGGTAAAAGATAAGTTGCAGCAGCCAAGTCTTGAGAAGAGGTACGAGGGATATAAATTGGAAGACGATGGACTTCTCACTTATAAAGGTAGAATTTATATTCCGAATGTAGCAGATTTGAGGAGAGTTGTTATGGATGAAATCCATCAAGCTTCGTATTCTGGTCACCCAGGATCTCAGAAAACAATCGCTACAGCTAGAAAGCAGTGCTTTTGGCCAGGAATGAAAAGGGATATGGCTGAGTACATTTCAAGGTGTATGAAATGTCAACAGGTGAAGGTTGAGCATCAACATCCAACAGGTTTGTTGCAGCCTTTGCCAGTTCCGGAATGGAAATGGGAAATTATTTCCATGGATTTTATTATAGGATTGCCGATGACTTGGAGACAACATGATTCTATCATGGTTGTGGTAGACAAAAAAACTAAGGCAGCACATTTTATATCGGTTAAGTCTACGTATGAGACTGGCGACATTGCAAAGATATTCATGAAGGAGATATTCAAATTGCATGGGTTGCCGAAGGCAATAGTATCTGACAGAGATGTCAAGTTCACTTCCAACTTTTGGAAGGGGTTGTTTGCAGATTTGGGTACAAAGCTAAACTTCAGCACTGCATACCATCCTCAGACAGATGGTCAGACAGAGAAAGTTAATCAGGTGCTTGAAGACATGCTTCGCATGTACATGATGGATAAACCAACCAAGTGGGAAGATTACTTACACTTGGTAGAGTTTGCTTATAACAATGGACATCAGGCATCCTTGGGGATGAGTCCATATGAAGCTTTGTATGGAAGAAGGTGTAGGACACCAGCGACTTGGGATAATCCAGTGAACCGGATTGTGCTTGGGCCAGAATTGCTCAAGGAAATGGAGCAAGAAGTCGTAAATATCAGGCAGAAGCTGAAAGCAGCACAGGACAGACAGAAAAGCTATGCAGATAAGCATAGGGTGAACAGGGAGTTCAGTGTTGGGGATCATGTCTACCTCAGAGTGAGGGCAAGGAAGAGTTCATTGAAGCTTGGAAGTTGTGCCAAGTTGTCACCAAGATATTGTGGGCCGTTTGAAGTGCTTGAAAGAATAGGGCCAGTTGCATATAGACTTACATTGCCTGCTAGCACTAGAGCTCATAATGTTTTTCATGTTTCTTTGCTTAAGAGATATGTACATGATCCTAACCATGTGATAAATTGGGATGTGATTCAGGTGGAACCCGAGGGAGAGTTCCGAATCGAGCCAATGCACATCCTCGATAGGAAAGTCACAATGCTCTGGAACTGAGCCATAGGTCAGGTAAAGGTGCAATGGGAGCACTTCGGACCTGAAGAGGCCACATGGGAGCTGGAGGATGCCATGCGATTGGCACATCCATTTTTGTTCAATTTTGTGGAACACTGAGGCGATACCAGTGTAGCATTTTGTTCAATTTTGTAAGCACTGAGGACAGTGCCATCGAAGGGGGAGGGGAATGTAACACCCCGGTTTTGACCCCGTTGCATTAGATGTATATGATGATGTATATATTGTAAATGATCATGGTGTGGAGCTAAAGGCCAACGCCCCATCGTTGATAAGTTATGCTATGTTTTGGATTTAAATTGTCACTGATGGTATATCGGGGCACGCGGCATATATTATGTTTGCCATCATGTAATTATGCATCTATAATTAAAACGAACACAACCAGCTATGATCGCGGGAACTAAAATGAGAAAGGGGCATGATTTTCACAAGGATAAGGGTGGGGAAATTGTCAACCTTGGCCAATGAGAGAAAAACCCATGTGTCTTCCTCCTCTATTTTATTCCAACCACTTTCATTAAGAAAGACTGTTGGTGGTTGAGGCAGTTAATTGTTTTGGGGAGTGGGGTGGCAGGACTGTCAGTCCTCAACCACATGCACACTCCACCATGGTTGACTTCACTATGGCTGGGAAAAATGATTGCCATCATTCATGCAGGTATTTTTCCACTCTCCCCACAACTGGGAAAAAACGCTCACGCACTTGCAATTCGCGTCCCCTCCATTGTTGTTCATTCTGACACAGAGGGATTCTTTCCCATTTTTCATCTTCATGCACAGGATTTTGCTGGACTTAACCATGCAATAGTTTTCCTTTGCAAATTGGAGAATGGTGTGGCTCCGTCCTTTACTCGTGGGTTGATTTGTGGGTTCTACATTGCGGCTGTATATGCATCGGTCAGGATACTGTAAATTCGTCCCCAAGTGTGGTCTACATACGTTTTTCCTCAGCGGCCTCGACTGTGAAAACGGACTGTTGTTTTCCCCGTGTATGTTGGTAATGTATGCTAATTACATTCCAGAACTGTTCTTTCCCCATGTCCACTGATGCGTTTGGGACTGTATGACTCGCTTGGGATTCGTTTTCCCTGTTTAAGCTGTGACAGCTAAATTAATTGCCTGAGTGCAATGGTTGGTCTTTGGACTGTAATGGGAGCAGGGATGGGGGCTTAGTTTTGCTTGATAAACCTGGTGGCTGGAAACTACACAGACAGAGCTACAGGGCTGGCCTTCTTCTCCATCACCCCTGAATAGCACTGGAAGGGAATGCAGGGCCTGAGGGACTGTGTAGCAGAGAAGGGACTGATTCCTTGTGTTGGGTGTGTTTGGGTGTCTTAGAGGTCAAGCTAGCTCTAGTGTAGGTGTGCTTGGCTCTGTAATGAGCTCACCAGATTAGCAATTAGTCTTTCCCAACTCCTGGATGGCCTGATAAACCCAACTGTGTTGGCTTGGCTGTGTTTTGTATACCCTTGGCTATGTCTAAGCCTGCTAGTTCCCTTATTCCTTGGAGAATCATGCCCAGCTCGGGGGTGGCAGCGTTGCTGAGAGATTAAGGAGCACGCTGGCCTATGGTTGGGTGGAACGTTGCAGCGACGTAGCTGGTTGTGGATCGACTTCTTCACAAAGATAAGTGATCTTGTCCATTTTACTCCTACAACCATGTTTACTATTAACGATATGATGAACATGTTAAAATGAATGCTTGTGCGAATGCATGTGGATTCCGCTGTGCATGATGAATAATTATAGCTGTGTATGATAAACAGTTGCAATTGTGCATGTTATACTGCAATGTATTCTCTTTCAGCATTCTGTTTATGCAAATTTTATTCCTTGTACATGTTCATGGGACTCTTAGCCTGTGTGATTGAAGTTTGGGTTGCGTCCTCCTCGCCGGTTGGAGGCATGCGGACGTGACAGGGTGGAGAAAACAACAAAGTACCAATCCAATGACTCAATACCAACTCTGCACACTACAGTAAGATCTTTCAGCTGGAAATTTGTACTAGATCACTTCCTTCACTTTACCCCTCAAACACCTTCCAAAATTTCCCTTCCCAATGAATTCCTTGAAGCACATTCACCTGAATGATTCTTCTCCTGGAATGAGCAGCCTCAACTCTCTTCAATGGGATTTTTTATTAAGATTGCCTAGGTCTTTTTGGGTTATTTGTCATTAATTGAGCCAGCTGCTCTGATCCCACTTTCTTGGGGGGTCATGACCCCAAATGTAGGGAGGTTGCCACCTGCAACATTGGAAGTGTTTGAGGATGCTGCCACTTGTCTATTTTCTCTCCACCTAGTCTCCTCCACCAACTTGACCAGTAACACTCTTTTTAACAGCTCTCCCAAGCTGTTGTCTCCACTTTTATTTATTTAAAATTAAAATATTCAGAATTACATTCCACATCCTTGACTCTACTGAGTCATCAGTTACAACTTTAACATAAAATTTAACATACTGTCTTGGAATAAAATCAAATAAGATAATATTATTTTGCAAAATTGGGGCATGTGACAAGAGCTCATAATGTTTTCCATGTTTCTTTACTTAAGAAGTATGCACATGATCCTAACCATGTGATAAATTGGGATGCGATTCAGGTGGAACCCGAGGGAGAGTTCCAAATCGAACCAATGCGCATCCTCGATAGGAAGGTCACAATGCTCCCGAACCGAGCCATAGGGCAGGTAAAGGTGCAATGGGAGCACTACGGTCCTGAAGAGGCTACATGGGAGCTGGAGGATGCCATGCGATTGGCACATCCATTTTTGTTCAATTCTGCGAAACACTGAGTCAATACCAGTGTAGCATTTTGTTCAAATTTTGTAGAGCACCGAGGACAGTGCTATTGAAGGGGGAGGGGAATGTAACACCCCGGTTTTGACCCCATTTGCATTAAAATATATGGTGTATATATTGTAAGTAATCATGGTGTGGAGCTAAAGGGAAAATCCCCACCATCGATTTATCGTTTTATGTTTCGGCCATCAAAATCATTGCCGAAGGAATATTTCGCGCTAGCCGGCACATTATAATTTTTGGCATCATGTAATTATGCGTTTTAATTAAAATACCCACAACCATCTATGTCAATGCAACCATAATGAAAAGGGCATGATTTTCCTAAGGATAAGGAGGGGGGAATTATTTAACCTTTGGGGCCAATAGTGAAAAGCCAAATGTCAATAGGAGAACCCATCAATCAGTCAACTACCCATTTTTTCTTCTTCCCCCAATCATTAAATTCTGCCAGAATGTGGTTGAGTTAGTTATTTCATGGGGGTGGGAAGAGTATGGGCAGCAATTTCGAATTTGCGGAAAACCCAATTTTGGGGAAAACCAATTTTGACTTTTGGGGCAAGTAATCACAAAAAAATGTATGCCATTTGGCCCATTCACCCATGTTCTTCATTGGCTCACGCAGGGAAGTTTGGGGGGATGCTTACTTCCATGATTTTGCTTGATGTATGTTTCTCATTCACGAATTAGAGCCCCTGGGATTTTCATCATCACCATTCATCCACATTGGGTGGTTGTATGTTTCTCATTCATGAATTGGAGCCCCTAGGAGTTTTACCATCACCATTCATCCACGTTGGGTTATTGTATGTGTGTTTTACCTCACGTGGATAGTCGTTCTTCACTCTCCTAGCTTATAATTTCGTTTTGGGTGATGAATTGTGGTTGGGTTTCCTCCCCAACGTTTTTGTGACATTCTCCACCATTTTCCAAGATGAGGAATCGATGTGGATTAATTTTTCGAAATTTGGGGTTGCTGTGGATTCCTGTTGAGTTTTTTTGGCCACGATAGGGCCAAGAACGACTTAGGAATCGAATTTCCCATTCAGAGTTGTGTATTACCCAAATTTTCACCTTGGTTTTGTTCTGTGGTGTTTGCTTTTCTTCCTTAGAGTTGTGAATTGCTCAATTTTACGGTGTGTATTCAATGGTTGGTCTTTGGACTGAATTGGAGTGGGAATGAAGGATTGGTATGCTTGATAAAACTGGTGTATTTGGGAGCCTCATAGACAGAGCTAGAGGGCTGGCTTTCTTCTCCACAACCCTTGAATAGAACTAGAAGTCAGGGCCTGAGGTACTTTGTAGCAGAGAAGGGACTGATTCCTTGTGTTGGGTGTGTGTGGGTGTCCTATAAGTCAGGCTATTTTTGGTGTAGGTGTCCTTAGCTCTCTTGTGAGCCCACCAGCTTAGCAGTCGGCTTTTCCCAGCTCCCTGATGGCTTGATAAACCCAACTGTGTTGGCTTGGCTGAGTTGTGTATCTTGGCTATGTGTGAGCCTGCTTAGTTCCTTATTCCTTGGGGAATCATGCCCAGCTCGAGGGTGGTAGTGTTGCTGAGAGATAAAGGAGCACACTGGCCTATGGTTGGGTGGAACGTTGCAGCGACATAGCTAGTTGTGGGGAGCTTCATCCAGAGATAAGTATTCTTGTCTATTTCATCTCTGCAATTGCATTTACTGTTTAATGAATTACAATGAACATGCTGAAAGCTTGAATGTATGGTTTTGGTTCCGTTGTATGGTAATAATTTATGTATGTTTAGTTCAAAGCATTTCAGTTTTTATGTGTGTATGGTCATGGGTCTATTTTCCCGGATAGATAATGGTATGGTAGTGTCCTCTTCGTCGGTCGGAGGGTCGAGGACATTACACAATGAAACTCAGAAAAAATGTATGGAAGATGAAAACCAAGAAACAAATAAATGAAAAACCAGTAAGCAGAGTACCTCATGGAAAGATGTGGAGAAGAAAGGAAGACTCCAAAGATATAGTAGAAATAAACATTTCAAATATCAGTGTGGTCTCCAAAGATGATGATGAGCATAATAGTGCCATAGATATAAAAAAGACATCTATTATGAGGAAAATCAAGATGGTGATGTAAAAGAATACATCGATGAAGATGTAAATGCAGGTGATGAAGAAGGATATAGTGATAATTGTGGGATTATTTTCTAAAATATCTCTCATGATTTAAATAGAACCCTGACAATGACATTACGAGGGATCATATACTAAGGGGGAGTTAAAGTCAGAAAATTCAATTGGTGTCTGATGTTGAAGTATGCTGAAAGCTATCTTCCTCAAATACAATAGATGATCAATGTTAAATGATAAGATTGGTGTATGGTTGACTTAGAGAAAGTGTAAGACCTATGAAGTAACATGATAACAACAGAATGTGTGATTTCATAAGCATATGAATGAATGTTTGATTAAATCTCTATTATTAGTTGATAGCCCTGCATGTGAATTCAGGGTTTCTGAGAGTGAAAGAATACTGGATAAACTGATCGATTCTCTGATCAATCGAAAGAGGAATTAGGTTTACAATTATTGAGATTTCTTGAATGGAATTGTTCAGAATAATCTTGTTAGAAGTTTATGGATCTGAGATCTCTATGTGGAGCATCTCAAGAAGGAATTGATCATTCCACTGATCAATTCAGCTGCGAAGTATCAGAGTTAAATATTTGTATCTTGGACCTATCCACGGATGTAATCCAATTCCGCAAATAAAATTTATGCCCTAGATAACCATAAACTAATCGTCCATATGACTGAAGATCGTAGGATGGAGATTAGAGGTAGTTGAAGATCGACGACTAAGGTGGATTCTGCTGGGAGAACTAGCACAGAAAAATAAAATCTTGGTGTGCGTGGAAATTTAATGAAATCCACCTTATGTTATTTGAAGTCCACCATTGATCTTAATCCAATGATCAGTAATAATTCTGTCAATTTAAATAGAGAGTTGGTTAACAATAGCAGCTGGATGCGGAATTTCTATCAAATCTGCTTCACTTCAGTTAAATTCCACCGTCAATCTGAGGAAAGTCAGATCCAACGATTGTCAGTCATTTCGTTGATTCAACTAGTAAGGTGGTTAACAACATAGGTTGGATGCAAAATTTTATTGTAATCCGCTCTATAGTATTTAGAGTCCACCGTCGATCAGGGTAGATCAAGATCTAACGGTCTTAAATGATTTCGTTGATCCAACTAGCAAGGGTGTTAACGATAAGGATGGGAGTGAAATTTTAATATAGTCTGACCTATAACATTTAGATTCCACCGTCAATCTACATGGATAAAACTCAAGTCTAATCTGAAAAATAAAAAAAATGAGTCTATTGAAAAATTCCAGGTTAAGTAAAATAACAATGAAGATTGTGAAGGAACAATAGGTATTTAAAAAATATACATATCAGTTTAAGGAAGTTCTTTCTAAGTTTTTCTCTCAAACTTGTAGCAAATCCTATTTTTATCTCAGACCAAGGATTATGTGAAGACTTCTTAAGAAGAGCAAGTTACATAATACAATTTCAAAAGAACAACATAATGCTGAGTGTAAATTATGTCACAAAAATGTTGACAAAGGAGAGGTAGTACAATGACAGGGGGAGTCTATGGATCTATCATTCAAGATTTCATTCAAGAACCTGTTGAGGAAATGTTAAGATAAATGATAATATATTGGTTAGTACCAAGTTCAGTTAACAAATGGGAGATATGATGATAGGGGGAGTTGTCAGAAAGAATAAAGACAGGAAATCCTATATCAAAGTAGGTATAGCAATTGTATAACAGGTTATCATTTGTCATTGTTTTCAAAGGGGGAGAATGTTTAGATGTTGCCATCAATTCCAAAGGGTGGGATTGTTGAGAATATAGTTGTCATTGATGTCAAAGGAGTTCACAAATGACAAAGGAATAACAAATAGACATGATAGCAGGATGAAATCAGTTAAAGACAAGGGATCCATTACAAGGATTATCATTGATGTCAAAGGATCTCAGTAATGACAAAGGAATAACCAAGGATATGATGGTAGGAAAAACTCGGTGAAAGACAAAGGTAGTGATGGCATGGATGATGATATGAGATATGATGGCAATGCATGGGATGGATGATGATGTGGCAGATATTATATCATCGCATGGCATAGTTGAGGATATGGCATGAAGTTGAAATCATTGTTGCATTATGACATCATTCAGGAGAAATCTGGTAAATAGGGTGTAATACCATCCTTGTATGTAGAAGCAGGAAAAACTATTTGTAAATAACAATTTTGCATTAATAGGAAGTATTGGTGGTTTACCCAATTGGGGTTCCACGATAAAATTATGTGTTTTGTGTATCTTGTTGATCATATGTTTTGATTAAAGTTTAATAAGTGGTTAAAATGGGAAAAAGTTATCAATATTGATTCACCCCCCTCTCATTATTGACCAATATTCCAACAAAGCTTCTCTCAAATCTTTTCCAGCATAGAAACAAAATTATAAAGCAATCCAAATCAAATTTGGTCTCAATGGACATCAACAAACATCATCATCACTATTATCGTGATAATCAAATCAAACACCATAACTTGTTCACTTCTTAAATTTAAATGGAACTCCTAAAATTAGTGTTGTTTATTCCATCATAAATTAAATCAAAATTAATTTAAATGATTATAAAAAATATTTTCCCAAGGAAAAAATTACTATTTACATTCTAGAGAGAATGAAAGATCACATTCTTCAGGTGCTTTGAGCACAAATACAAAAATCATTCAACAATATAATCAAATCCTAATCATATTTGTCTCAAAAATCAATTTGTCAACATATATAAACAAAAAAATAAATCTCGTGTGTTCCAAAAAAAGACAACCAATCAAAATGGATCATAACTTCTACAAGTATCCATCAAAAAAATTAGATAATAAAATTTCTCTCCATACAAATACCTTGTGATGGTACTGAAACTATAGAAAAAAAAATGGAATTAATCATGAACAGCAGAAATAGACATAACTCCATCTAGATATTCCTCCATGTGAATTCTCCTTGCTTCAATCTACTACCTAGCCTTTTATAATGCATAAGATTTAGTATTTAGTTCTCTAAACATATTACTAAAATAAATATCCTCAAACATATTAACAACCCCCAATGGATCAACCAATGGCCTAAGAGAAACATTATTAATTTGGAGGCCCCCCCTTTATATCCAATTTTTATCCAAAGAAGCATCATTGAAGACTTGTAGTTGAGTGAACCGTTTTTCTAAAGCAAGTTTAAAATGACAACTTCAAGCCATTAATACAAAGGAATTATTAGAACATGTACCAAATCCTACTTTAAATTTATTAAAATGTATATCTAAAAAGAAAGGGTTGTATACCCCTAGCACTGTAGAAATGCAAAATAACTTGCATATACCTGTCAAATAAACCCCGTGATTGACCTTATCAATAAACATTCGTTATCAGGAATATATCACCTTCTACGAACATAAGTTGTTCCTCTGGTCTAAATGGTTTAGATCCAAAACAAATGAGTAACAACTAGGTTGAAGACTTTCCCTGAAAGCTATAGATGCCTGGAATAAAACCTCTGATGAAAGACCTGCAGACTTGCAAAAGCACATCAAACCATTACAACAACATCAAAGATACCAGAAAATTATCCATAGATCCAAATCAGTGACTAAGGAATCTAATTATACATATGTGAGATTAACACAACAAATATATGGGAAGGAAATCAACTTTGCATTAAAAGATGAATGAAAGAGCTTACAATTGTTTTATCTTAGTGCCTTCACAAGACTAATATCTCATCCCCGATAGCTCCAACTTGCTCTTCTATGCTCTCTAAAGGACTAGACCAGAATGTTAATTCAGCAGCATAACTTTACTCCTTCTTTCTCCTCCCTCAACCATGGAGTATGAGCTTGGCTTTATAGGGCTCAAAGGGATAGGAATGGTTGAGAAATAGGTGGGTGAGGTGGCCATGAGATCCTCAAAGGATGGATCTCGAGCTTAACTGACCCAAGTGAGTAGGGATAAGGCTAGACATGAGGCTTTCGTTCTAGAAGCCTCGCGAAACCTCCTTTTTTAACTTTTTACCAAGGGCACCGCTTATATTCCCTTATGACAGAGATGTGAAGGGTGAGAATTGCACCAAAGATAAAGGTTAAAGGTGGTGGCACTGCCTAGTTTCCACATAACTTGGGCGGTGTTGCATAAGGTACCGCTTATCGGATTAAGGGTAAGAGCGGTGTTGGAATTTTGTATGTTAAAATCAAATCTAGAGCATGTTTCACTTCAAGTTTGGGATTTGAGGGAAAATATCTGTGTTAGGGATCTTATCACATGCTGGTGACAGAATTTGGGTGTAACAGAATTCCCCCCAAAGCATGAGGCTAGAGGGATATGATAGGCGAGAGCTTTGATAGAGCAAGTTATCACTTCAAGTTAAGGGCCAACTTGATCGAAGAGTGTCATCGAGTAGGCATCTGCAATACATCAATACTTTGACTCATGAGTAAATGTAACCTCATCATGGCTGCAGACCAATACAAGGCAGATCCATGAGAGGAATAAACAACCATGGCTACTAGAATATAGTGTAGATCCATGTGATAGAGGACTCAAACTTGGACATAGCTACCAGATATACAATCTAGATCTATGTCATATAGATGCAAATTTGAGCATAGACACGACCATACAAATGTGGATCCATGTTGGTACTTAATACAATATATTCCATCGCAACCTAGGGAGAAAGCTATGAGTGCTTAACAAATACCCAGGGTCTTCGTCTCGTCTTCCACAAAGAACGATTCTACCCATGTGATTACAATGTTCTGAAGTCGAACATGGTAGAAACCACGTGATTACCGGTTGATGATGTGAACCGTTAACAAGTGTGAGGGAGAACACCATTAATGTCAATGGTTCCCAAGGTACCCTAGTACAATCTATTGAATGTGAATAGATGTTTTGATGTCGAACACCCAACAGAGTCTTCCGATCAAAGGTCAACGATGTGAACCTTTGTCGAGAGCGAGAGAATCTATCATTGAGGCATACAGATCTCAAGGTACTAAACTTGTTTCTAAGATTATTTCCTCGATGATGAGCTGATGTCGACAGGAATAGTCTCGTCAAAAGAGGGCCATGATGAATCCCACATCAACGACACGAAATGTAGAACAAAGTTCTGGAATGTTGTAGATAATGTAACCATAGGACTGACTCAAACGTACTGACACAAACTATCTGGCATTTAGACAAATAGAACAAACATGAAATGAACATTCAAGTGCAAGTACAGAAAGGTAGAAAATGAAATCTGAACATAAATGGAAAAAGAAGCTTATATTACTGGCATGAAATGAGAAGTTTGATAGTACAAGCATGAAAAAATCTCCAAAGTTGAACCCTTTCTTCTACAATAGCCATAGGCTTTATAGCCTTTACAAAATTGTTCTGGATCCTAAAAAACTGGATCGAGTTTACTAAAAATAGACAGTCATAAATATTTGCTAGAAAATAGGAAAAGATCCTATTTTGATTGTCAGTCTCCTTATCTCCAAAAATATTCATGATCTTCAAACTCTTTAACAGCTGCAGTAGAAACTAAAGGAGAATTCAAACTTGCCATTTGGTAGACAAGTCACCCTTTACCAAAGTAGGTAGGACATCTGATCCGATTCACCTCGCTAGCACCTCCAAAACTGAAATAGAACTTTAATATTGATTCCCTTAATTATTTTTCTAACATTATAAATCATCCTCAACGTGTTTGGATCAAGAAAAGTTAGTTCTATGCAAAAATATGCTTCTCTGCACTGTTCTGTACTTTCGGTGGCTAGGAAAGCAAACATCCGAGCCTATGAGCTACCGAAATCTCTGTTTTTGGTGGCTAATGAACAATTGAGGTGTTCACCTAAGCCACTGAAAAGCCTGTTTTTAAAATTTAATCAAAATTGCAATAACGCTTTACCCTAATGCTTTAAAGCTTCAGTGCTGACCCTCTGTTGTCTTTGCAACTTGCATAGGATTTGGGACGGTAGTAGAATCACAAGCTACCTCTGGATCATAGAGACTCATTGCTACCTCTGCTAGGGTTTCTAGCTTAAGATGTGCTTTAGAATGAGGGCTTGAATTCTTTATTTGCAACTTTGACAACCTGATTTTCCTGTAGAGCCTGGTGTTGTCCTTCGTTAACCTGATATTGCTTTCCTCTAGCTTGTTATACTTCCTTTTGAGTTCTTGAAGAGATTCATACAATTCAGCATTTCTTTTGGTTAATCTTCCATTAGTTCTTTTAATTTATCTCTCCATAACTTTTAGTTCATACACCTGCCTTAGCAGCTGGTTGATATTTTGGGATCTGGGTTCCTTTGGGTTGCTAGATGAAGCCTATTCCACTTGTTCACCTTGATCCTCCTTTGGTGTAGGTGAGGGAATATCCTCATGCCCTACTACAACCTGATTCGCTAGATCATCTCCCTACTCTTCTTCATCCTTATAATCAGTGTATGGTAGGTTGAGGACATTTTTGTCTTGTGCTGAAGCCTCCTCTTTCTCTATCTTCTCACTGAAATCTAGATTCCTTTTGGCCTTCTTAGTCTTAGAAGCTGGAGAGGTTTGATCAACTACAATTGGAGAGATGGCTCTCCTCTTCATCTTACCACTTCTGGGAGTGGAATACTTCTTTGAAGAAGACCTCCTTTTGTCCTCTAGCTGCAACTCTATCTCAAATTCATTCCAGAATAGGAAGTATGTCCAAGCAACGTTCCTTCTTTGCAATAGCTCAAAAACAGTTAGCTTGATCAAGCGATGATTGGATAACCTACCTGCAATTTTTGTTGGATTGGCTATAACTTGATGAGCCATTTTAGTCAAGCTTTTGTAGAGGTAAAAAGGAAGATTCAAGGGGCTCCTCCCAGTGAAATGATTCATTAATTTTAAATGGTAGATCATTACCCTATTGTATCTTCCCTCACAGGTTATGTAGACCAGAATTGAATTCAACAGGTGCTGCCATTTTTCCTCAAGCCAGGGTGTAGGGATGTTGTTCTTCCATACAATATTTTTGTGCTCAGCTTTCAAGTAAGACCTAAATTCAACATTCCTTGTGACAGTGGTCTTAAACCATTTTTCTCCAGTCCTTGGAAGCTCTGTCACTTCAGCTATAAGAGCTTCATCCACCTGGAATTATTCCTTGCCGATTACTACTTTTGTGCCATCAAACATGAGAGCAAAGGATTTTTCTACCTGCTGATGAGATCCCTGGATTTTTTCACAAAATCTATAACACCCTGCACTTTTGAACAGCTGACATACCTATGGGTGCGATTCCAGGTAGCCGATATCACCCAACTATTTTCTTAGGGAAAGTCCCCCTCTCTTCATTTCTTGGACTGCTCCTCTGCACCTGCAATTTTGAAAATTCAAACTTTGGAGAAGACAATTACAACGTGGGATTAGGGAAGCTTGGCTTAGTGGGAACACATGCAAGGAATGGGGAATGAATTAAGGGGGTGTCCTGATTTTGAGGGATTTAGTTGGAAATTGTGATTTGAACAGGGTGATGGTGTAGTTGATGAGTCCCGCAAACTAGAAAGTGCATGGAATGTGATCATTTGAACTGGAAATATAATGCTTGTGGTAATTATATCACAGATATGGGACAGGTGTAGGGAAAAGAGGGTTTGTGATTAGATAGGTCACCTCAATTTCATAAAAAAACGCCTCTTACCAAATCATGATTGACTGCTGATCCTATCTTTTTGGTGGATAATGGATTAATGATAGCACTTTTCATGTTGACAGTTGCTGAGTGTGAACGACGTGTTAAGCATTTTAAATTCCCTGCGATTTCAGTGGCTAAAATAGTCCCATATTTTAATTTTAAGCTACCGAAAGCTAGGGTTTTCGGTGGCTAATGAACAATTGAGATGTCCGCCTAAGCCACTGAAAGCTGAGCTTTGATTTTTTATTAGAAAAATAGAGTCCAAAGTGTTTTGGACTTTATTAAATACCAAATCCCTCACAATGAGTCTTAAGATCTTTAAAAATGTTTTTTGACTTCCTATCACTACATAAAATAAATTTTCTAAGTCTAATTTATTGAGGAGATAACACAATCCTAGATACATAAGAGTACAATGGCCATGGATAGGGATGATATGAAAAATGTCACATGTGATCATCGCCATGTACAATATACAATGGATCAAGATCTCCATAATGGATGAAGATATACAATGGATCAAAACATCCATAATGGATGAAGATATACAATGGATCAAAATAACCATAGCGGATGAAGATATTTGACATACACTGGAATCAAATCACGACAGCTGACATCTCATGAATACTGACACGATCAAGGAGGTAGCATATATGGAATTCCACAAAGCTGGAAGGTCTTCTATGCAAACCGCTACACATGTACTACTATGTGAGTAGATGTGTTGAGATCGAACATAGTAGTCCATCATCTGATTATTGGTCATTGATGTATACCGTTAACAGACGCGAGATAAACCAACAATAATGAAAATTGGAATCAAGGTACAAAGTGCAATCTAACAAGTGTGAATATATGTGTTGAGGTCAAACACTTGGAAGAATCCATTGATCAGGGGACATTGATTTATTCCCAAAACTGTCGATGGTGAGAGAACCTACCACTAATGACTGTAAGTCTCAAGGAACTCAAATGAATATAGACTCCTATTCCAGAATAAATGATATGAAGTCAATGGAATGGAATCCACTGGAAGGAGGGAATTAAGGAATCCCCGATCAACCAACACGAGGTACTCAACAAAGTTGTATAATGTGGAATAAATCAACGAAAAAGATGTGCATGAACCAATAATAGTACCAGGAATGGCCAACATGCAAAGTCAAGATAACTAACAAATGGCCGACACATGCTTCAACTTCCATAGAAGAAGAGCATAAGGAAAGTGGTGATTGAAGGTAGGCAGCATAGACTCGATATGAAAACTGGGACATCTCTATGACATAAGAGGCATCATCAAAGACTCCATGGGGACTGGAAGCATAACTAGTTGGTGGAGATAAACTCATAGTAGCGAGTACAAATCCTAAAGTCAAACTAATAACCCAACCAACAGATGTTATATACAGTGCTTTGTTCGAAGGAAACATGAATCGACTGCTGCTAAAGATAACATATTTTCCTATTCGGATTTTTATATATTTTTTTATTTTTTTGGACTTTTTTCAGATATTTTGAAAAGCTTGAAGAGGAATAAAAGTGCTTTATAGTACATAGTTAGGAGGAGACGAGTTTCTGGGGGAAAGAAAACTAGCTCCAAGCAATGGAACATACCTATGATTAATGCAAGGAAGCATTTGCAAGATAATGACACTCAGGGGAAGGTCTCTTCTCGGTAAGGGGTGATCAAGCTGCAAAGGATATGTAAAAAGGCTCTGCTTGGCTAGAAATGAGACAAGCTCAAGCTACATGGCTTATAACTCTGAAGCGGGGAGTTAGCATAGAGCTCAATAAGGCAAGAAAAAATCATGAAATGCATTTACAACTTGATATACAAGGGAGTCCCTATGGGGAATGGCCAACATAAAGTTCAAGGGGAGTTAGAAGCTCTTTCTTAAGGACATGGCGGGACTAAAAAGGCACTCCCAAAACCTAAAGGAGAAATATCGGCATGGGCACCAAATGAAAAATATGATTTAACTAGGGCACCCATGTATAGGAAGGCTCTACCATTCACACAATGTCACTTCTAACTGTAACATGAAGGTTCCATGACATTATGGAATGGGCTCATACCTAAGGTTAAGATGAAATAGTTATAAGGCCATGCAAAATTAAAGTGGATGGGAAATCCTAACCTATATGCCAGTTCAGACATTCTACCTGTGATGGGAACAAACGAACCAAAGCCTCAGAGAGAGTGTACAAAAAATGGACCCTACATGACAATAATATTTGTCCAAAACAATTGGAAACATTCAGTAAATATTCCGAACTATAGGATATAAGGAGGATTTATCATGACAACTGCATTCAAAGGAAACAGTGCTGTGGACGATGGGACATAAGAAGGAATATAAGGTGTAGGTCCAACATTCAAGTATCTACTACCACCCCCATGAGGGTGAACACTACTGTTAAGATTGGATGAAGGGAGTGAAAATCCTCTGCAAATGGAGTAAAGGATGGAATATGACCACTCTCGAATATATAAACAAGGTAGGAAGTTCCCTTTTTGTAACATTTTTATAAATTTCATTTGGACCTTTGTATCCCAAGATATAGTAGTTCTCCCCAGGTGTCTTGTTTAGGGATGAATCCTGGAAGAGGATGGAACCCTAACTTGGAGGGATCATATCTCCTAGAATATTGTAAATCTGAGGCTTAAGTTTGGATACAGTGTAAATAAATATTTTTTCTTCGGCCTCTGAAATTTTCATCTCCTGATCCTTCGCCAATCTTGGGATATAGCGAATGTACCAAAACTTAGCAGTTTTAGTATTTAGGGTTTTTCTAGCTCGGGGTCAAACTAGGGTTTGACTTTCCTAGAGACTCACCCAACCAAAAATATTGAACCAGGTCTCTAAAATTCGATTTTGATGAGGAGAGAAGTCCTATGCTAGGCTCACTCAAGAATTCCTCTTTTGTAGAAAGCCCTAATTTCCGCACCGAAAGCTGAAAATGCTCGGAATCGAATTTCGCTTTGACAGAAAGATGTGCGCTTAAATGGAGAGTCATCCTAGCATACTTTTTGCTGATGGATTGTGGAGAGAGACCCAAAAATTAGGGAGCCCTAGATTCTGTAGCTACACAATGTCTTCTTCTCAGGTTAGCTCTGATAACATGTTATATTTTTATCATTCAAGCTAGCATTATGATCTTAGGATCTTTAACTGAGAGAATAACATGCACAACAATAAAACACAAGAGACAAGAGAAACAAAGAATTTTCCTCCGGGAAAACATAAAGGAGAAAACCCCGCAACTTCCTTAGAGATAGAATCAACACCAAAAGTAAAACCCAAAAACATAAAGATGATCTCCTGACAGCAGCAGTCTCTCTCTTTCACTTGAGAGAACTTCTCCTCTCTCACTCATGTGCCCCAATGAATGAGTGTGTGTATGATAAATAGAGAGACTCACTCTCTATTTATATTCTTTTGTTTAATTGAAACCCACTCCCACATGTTGGCCTCACTTAACAATTACTTACTAGAGCTGACATCTCTAGGAGTGTCTAATAACCCTAGTGCCCCACAACTTGTGGGGACTTTTCCTCCTTCGACCAACATGGAGGTTTATCCTTAACACAATGTTGGGGACTATTGCCTCGACTTACAATGACTCACCTAGGGTCAACTTCACTAGGATAGTCTAATAACCCTAGGGCCCCATAGCTGTAGGGACTTTAACCCTTGACCAATAGGAGGGTTACACACAATGACTTGACATGACTTTCACATTATAGAAACTTCCCAGAATAAACATCGAGGTATGATGTGACTCAATTACATTACAGACACATCCCAGAATAAACATCGGGGTACAATACATAAGATATATGGATGAATACATTACGAAGTTACAAATACATCAACACATGGCCCATTCAGACCCATGCTGCAACATTAGCTCTGATACCATACTGTAACGTCCCCAACCCTCCGACCGGTGAAGAGGACGCTTCTATACACCAAACATCTGGGCATATATCCCCATGAGGTTTAACATACCTATGATTCTGAAGCAAGATACTTAAAAACATGAAACATACTACATACTAATATGCATAATTGTTCATATACATAGCGGAAGCAAAACAACATTCATTCATATACAATTTAGCATTCAACATGTCCATCATCATAATTCATTAATAGTAAATATGATTGTAAAATAGATTAGTCAAGAATACTTATTTGATGAGAACTATCCCGCAACTAGCTACGATGCTGCAATGTTCCACCCAACCATAGCCCAGCATACTCCTTAATCTCTCAGCAACGCTGCCACCCCCGAGCTAGGAATGATTTCCCAAGGAATAAGGAACTAGCAGGATTACACATAGCCAAAGATAACAACACAACAAGGCTACATAGTTCAGCCAAGCCAACATAGCAGGACCCTATACCATAACTAGCTCGACTTCTAGGACACCCAAACACACCCAACACAAAGAATCAATCCTTTCTCTGCTACGCAATCCCTCAGGCCCTAACCTCCCTTCCAGTGCTATTCAGGGGTTGTGGAGAGGAAATCTATCCCTCTAGCTCTGTCTGTGTGGTTCTCAAACTCAGCAAGTTTATCCAGCACATCAGGCCCTCATTCACCACTCCAATGCAGTATGCGGACAAACTATTGTGTGCATGCAACAAACAAGCACTTCATAGCTTGAACGGGGGCAGACAAATCCCTGAATCGTTCTTGCCCCTATCATGGCCAAAATGATTTCTTAGCAACCTACAATAGCCCAAATCACAAGGGAAAATGCATCCAACCAAAATGTAGGTACTCGCATCAATCTACAGCCGATACCGCCATAAAAAGGGGAAGACACAGTTAATCCATACGTGGAGGAGACTATAGTCAGGGATTAATGAAGAAAACAAAACGATGATCTCCAAAGGAAGGATGGGGCAATACACAATCCAACCATACCAAGGGAAAATTGATTCTCTGCTTGAATGGAAGAAAGAACAGAACTATCGACTGAAAATCGGTGTGAGAGAGGGAAATACATGTAAGCAGACTACAAATTCATAAGGAGAAAATGCCCACCTCAAATCGGTAGGGGAAAAACACACATACCCACCGTCTCCTGGGCGTGAATGGCTCTGTACAGGAAATCATGGTTGAAAGTGGAAAGAACTCGTTTCTCAGCTCGCTGCCTGGATCCCAAACAACGCTGAAGCTTGTGCATGAGGAGGTGAACCAAAAATGATACAGAGAATGGGAGAGTGGAAAAACATCCCCTGTTGTTTTTCTTGCCCACGTGAATGGATGACTCAACTAGTGGAGCGTGAATGGGGGCAAGCCTGCCACCCCCCCACTACCCAATAGAATAACTTCCCTCAACCAAAATCAGGGTTCTTCAATGGGTGGTTGACACATGGGTTTTCCCCATAGGTTCTAGGTTTAACAATCCCCCCCTTTACCCTTGGGATAATCATGCCCTTTTTAATGTAGTTACAGTGAACATAGCTGGTTGGGTTCATTTAATTAATATGCACATTTACATGATGACCAAATTAATATGTGCCGTATATCACGATATACCATCGGCAATGATTTCGTTCGCCGAAACATAACACAATCGAATCGATGGTGGGATTTTGCCTTTAGCTCCACACCATGATTCATTACAATATATACATCACATACATTAATGCAAACAGGGTCAAAACCGGGGTGTTACACTGCCATTGATTGATTTTTTGTGTATAGGTGATCAGGGTTGATGCCTACGGTTTATGGTGCTAAGTCAAGCACTATATATATATTTGTGAATATCATGTAAAATGCAAACTAATAAAAATACCACAACTAACTATGTGTCAAAACGTTAAAGAGACGGGGGCATGATTTCATAAGGAATAGGGAGGGGGAATGTTTAACCTTGAGCTATTTGGGGAAAATCCACGTGTCAAAAGAAAACACCCAGAAAACGTATGCCCATTTTCACGTCATGCACTCATGTTTTCATCTTTCCTCACGTTGTGGGGAGAGGCGGGACATTTGGATCATCCATCCTTCACTCTTTCAGTTTATTTTGTTTTTGTTTTCGTTGTGCATGCCCATTCCATCATTTGGATTTCACCCAAAATGTTGTGGGGGATTCAGATAATTCTTTATTTCCATTCTGTGAATGCGCGTTGTGCATGGGCCAGTTTTACAGAACGACGTTTTGTTCAGGGTTGTTGTCTATTGTTACCATCCTAAGTGTTGTTGTGCAATAGTCTCCTCTGTCACAAAGTGAGCGGAAGTCTGTTTTGTTGTGTTAACATTGTGGTTTGGTGTGTATGCTTATTTCTGCCTCAGTTTGAAATGGTCTGGAGTGGAATTGAATCTGAAATAGCTTGATAAACCTAGTGTAGGAAGGAACCTCACAAATAAATCAAGAGGGGTTGGTTTTGTTCTTTGCACTCCCTGAACAACACTTGGAGGGAAGGCATATATTGAGGGACTGTGTAGTAGAGAAAGAGATGCTTCCTTGTGTTGGGTGTGTAGATGTTTTAGTAGCCAAGCCTGATCTAGTGCAGGTGTCTACAGCTTGGTAGTTGATCTCACTAGCTTAGCAGTTCAAGTTTCCAGCTCCTTTGCAGCCTAATAAACCCATTTGCTAGTTGGATTGGCTGGTCCTTAATTAGAATGTTAGCTTGATAAACCCAGCAGTACATTGGCTTGTTTATGTGGAGCCTAATAAACCCAATTGTGTTGGCTTGGATGAGTTTGGCTGTATTCTTGGCTATGCGTGAGCCTGCTATTGTTCCTTATTCCTTGTGGGAATCATGCCCAGCTCGGGGGTGGAAGTGCTGCTGAGAGATTGATGAGTACACTGGCCTATGGTTGGGTGGAACCTTGCAGTGACATAGTTGGTTGCAGGACAAATTCTTTCAAAGATAAGTATCTCTGTGTTAATCTTTGCAAATGGTATTTGCTTCATGAAATATGATGAATATGTTTAATATGTTGAGTTGATGAATTGCTTCTACTGTATAATTGCAATTGTATGCATCTATGTATGTTTCTTTTAATACATTTTTAAATTAAGTTATGGGACTTAGATGTCTAGATTGGTGATGGCCTGAACGATCAAATCTACCCAAGACTTCTGCTAATAGGCTGAGTTTCTTGGCAGAAATATATTTCCACAACTTTTTTTTCCGCAACTTGCGGGATGCGGGATACATAAATGTCCTTCTATAAATATCTATTTCCATAGTTTTCCTTCCGCAACTTTCCTTTCCACATGCGGGGTGCAGGATGTGGGATGCAGCTTCATAGATATCTACTTCCGCAAATTTTCTTTCCATAGTGGTCTATTCCACATGCGGGATGTGGGATGGAAATTTCCATATTTCCTGATTCTGCAGACTCAAGCTTTTCGCACCATTGATTCTTGTGGGTTGATTCTCAATCGTTGATTTATTCCCAAACGTGGAACAGATTGTGACCATTGGTTTCCATCATGATTCTTCTCCGTCATTCGATCTCCTTTGAGATCTTTCTTCACAGATCATCGAATTGATCAATGGTGGACGGGAGGGGACATGACAGTGTGGTATCAGAACATGAATGTTGAGGAGTGTTTCACGACCATGCCCTGTGATTCAAATAACGACAAATCTTCTGTAAGAAATTTTTAATTCGGCATGATAATCGGGGTATGGGTACGTGACATAGTGGTATCATATATATTGGTTGCAGCGCTAGGGACTAAATGGGCCAATTTGAACAGTTAACAGAGATCATGTTGCAGCTTGGGGCTATTATAGCTGATTTTACCACACCAGGTTAATCACACTTGTATGGCCTTCCCCTATCCCTCTGCAGACTCCTTAAACCCCTTGGACCATTTTTTGTCCTTTGATGTTTCCTAGACCATCCCTAAAAACATGTGAAAATTGCTATACGTGACTTTTAAACCCCTTATCACGTATATACGCGGGTTTGACGCCTAAAACCGCGTACATCGAGATGTGTACAAAATCCAAATCCTTTTGGATTTTTCCTTGACATGGATCTGACTCACTTGTCTCCTAGCCTTCCATATGCCTTGAGATTGATCGGATTCGGCCTTTCATTACCCCATTGAAAAGCTATATAAGGAACCCTTTGGATACATTGAAGGCATAAGAGAATTGAGAGCAAAGAAACTATAGTCCATTGTTTCCAGAACTTATGCATGAGTCTGCATCCCTTTGTCCCTTGGAGCACTTTGGTGTTCTTCCCAAGCTTTCCTTTTGATTGTGAGCTTGCTATCGAGAGATGGAGGATTGAGGTGGTGGAGGCCCAAGTGGGGGATTCAGTTTCTTCGATTCGCAGACATGCCGACAGAGGTTGTATTCATTGTAATCTCTGATTTTACATTAATAGAAATATCTTTTCCTGTCCAATAATGTATGTTTGAATGAATATTTTATCCATGGATGATTTCAAATGCTTATACATTGTTGATTATATATGCTAGAGTAGATCTAATACCAATATATATAGTATTCTTGTCTTGTTTACTTGTTGTTGAGGAAGTGATTCGTCAATTCAAGTTGAAGTTGGAAAGCTCAACGGGGATCTACTTCAACCGTTCGGAATAAGGTACGAGTTCTGATCCTTTAGTGTTAGATATTTGGTTTCTTTTGCATATTAGAAAGGATTGATTCCTGGAGTCAAGCTGTCTGTTGTGGTACCCCAAGCCATAGGAATTTCTCTCCATAACAGAATTGGCGACTCCGCTGGGGAGTTCCTAGTAGTTGTCCTTTGGGGGTTTTCTATCAGCATTCAATGACTATGAATTGCTCTTTTTTCTTTGTTTTTGTGTCAGGTCTGGGGGCATGTTTTCCTGGTAGTGTCTGATTGGTGTGAAGTTTGTCTCAACTTGTCTGTTTGCCTTTATTTTTATGCACCTTTCTTCCTATACGCGAGTTTTTAACTCACAGTCGCGTATATACGTGGGTTTCACTGCTATTTCCACGTACACACACGGGTTTACTGTGAACAGTTGCGTATGCCCTTAGTTTTTCCTTCTAGAGGAAGATTTATTGTTGCTGGGTGAATTTTGATGATTGCTAAGTCTCCTTTGGTACTGCTGGAGTCTGTATACACCTCTGTTTTTGACCAGAGACGTTTTTTTAGGGTAAAATTTATTTTTGGAAGAATGTTCTTGTCATTGCATTTTCAATTTTTTGTTTTGGGATTAGTGCATTAGATTTATTTTACCTTAGTACTTTGCTTGAGTGTTGCTTGATTGTGCTTGCAGAGTCTGGGGGTTGTAGAATCATCCTTTTTCTTTAGTATCTCATTTTTATTTCAAAAAATCCAAAAATATTTGATTATCATTATGCATTGCATCTTGCATTTTGCATAGTACTTGCACTAGATTTGCTTTGAAGTATTAGTCAGGATTTCATATAGGAAAGCTTGCATTTATCATTTGAAGAAAATTGTGCATTTCACGTAGTAGCATACCCTGTTTTTCATGTACACAATGTATTTGCATTGATTGTTAGGTGTGCATTTTGCTTCATGTTGTGTCATAACGCCATTAGTTGCACGGCCATATACCTCTTTTGAGTAATAAATCCAATTAAAATCAACGCTTAATTAAAATGAACTAGACTATTTTATTTGATAGGGTTCACCTACAAGATTAGGTTTTAGGGTCTTGGAATAGTTCATTGTGAGTAAATTCTCCAAGACCACTAAACAACAGCATGTATGTGTCTGTCCAGGTGAGTGGGTGAAATTCCTTGGTATAACCAGTGTTTCTCAGGATCTTCCTCTCAAAAGGGAGTTAAGCACGAGGCAGTGTGAGTGGTTATTGATTGGGATGACCCCTAGTCATAACTGAGTAGCACCGGAGATATTTCTAGGATTGTATTCGTATCTAGGGGCTCTTTTGAGAGTTTCGGGATTTGCTACCATACCCATATAGTCAATCCCGCCTGCGACTGTCTGCCTGAGCATTGATTATATTGAGGTGAACTTAGTGGCCTTACCTAGGATATCAAGGGGTTACTCTGCATGGGTTATTCTGCGGGTGTCCCAGCCAGGTTGGGGTCAGACATCATAGTCACTTTATGCGTTGAAGCTGAGGGCCACAATAATTGGTTACATACCTCCACTTGTTATGTATGGGAGTCTCAGGCCTCTCCTAGGTGAGACATGCCTGCTTCATTCGGGAGCTCACTTATCCTACCCTTAATTGCTTGTGTTTGGCTTTCGATTTTATTGGTGTTTGCTCTGTGCACGTTAGCTTGCCTAGGGTTTGGGTAATTAGAGAGTCTTTTATATTTTTTGAGTCATTGTGGATTCGGGTGCGGCTCCTCACTGTTCTCGTCATTTAGAAAGACTTTCGCCTTCTACATCTCCTCCTCCTTTGGGAGAGAGAGAGATAGACAGTCCAGGAGGACTACTTCGCACATTGATTCACACACGATGGGAGACCATGTTGAAGGTATTCCTGAACCACCTTCTCCCATTCAAGTGGAAGATGGGGAGTTTACTTCTACCTATGATCCTTCACCTGATTTGACTAAGTTAGGTCCTGTAATTTCTGAGATAGGTACTTTTCATGATATACCTACTTACTCTAGTGTTGATCCCCCATTGATGCATCGTTGGTATGGAATGCCGGAAGATGATGAGACTCATTTTGAACTCGCGCGCACTAGTTATGGTAGTTATGGTATGTCTGGTTTTCTCACACATGATTTGGAATTTCATGTCGAGTCTGAGTTTGAGCCTAACATTATGCGTGGGGGCATTGTCATTCCTTACCATGTGGAGAGGTTTGGGAGCACAAGTCACATTGCACCTTCCATCTCGGCGGTGGAAGCTACATCACATATTCCTCCTAGGCCTAGGGTTAGTGATCCTATTAGGATACCAGATCCAAGATGAGTGACTATAGGGAACAACACGTACATAATTTCACAGGTCCCTTCGTCCTCTATCCCTAGTTCTTCGAATGTTCATCCTCCACCTCATTCATGTGGTCCTTCGAGCCGAAATGTTTCTATGGGTCATATCCGTACTACTGCTTCTCGACCAGTTGTGTCTCAGGTTCAAGTACCACCCGTTGTTTCGGGAGGTCATGTTCATACTTCTAGAGGTCATGTTACTACTTCCGGAGCATATATTCCTACTTACGGAATGTATATTCCTACTTCTGGAGCATATATTCCTACTTACGGAGTATCTCACATTAGAGGAAATTTGGGGTCTAAAATGGGCCTTATAAGAAAACGTGCCAAAATAAGTTTTTGTGAGTTGGAATTCAAGAACCAATAGAATTTAAATAAAATAAGTCAACCATAATGGTTGAATTGACATATTTGTCATTAAAAAAACTACTTTTTTTGTTCGTATTTTCGACATATCTCATTGTGTTTTTACTCAAATTTCGATGGAGAGAGCTCGTTGGATGCGGAATTTGATTCTGCATCCAACGAGTACCCACACCGCATACTTTTGATGGACCTTGCTACCCTAAAAACAAGAAATACCTTAAAAAATGTGATGATGACATCATCATCACGTTTTTTCGGGTATTTCTTATTTCTGGGGTAGTGGGTTCATTAAAAGTATGCAGTGTGGGTACTCGTTGGATGCAGAATCAAATTCCGCATCCAATGAGCTCTCCTGATCGAAATTTGAGTAAAAACACAATGAGATATGTCTAAAATACGAACACAAAAAGTAGTTTTTTTCTTTCTTCCTCCAAAATTATTCAATATTATTTTATTATTTTAACTATTATTTTATTATTTTCCTTAGGAGGCCCATTTTAGACCCCAAAATTCCTCTAATGTGGGACATCTCATGCAATGACTTATGGACCTTATTATGGGATGGAGTATGGATAGGGTTCTTCACCTTATGGGTACGGGTATCAACAACCTGCTTACTCTCCAAATTACGACTTTGTAGCCCTGAATAGTCAAGGTACACCACACTATGGTGCTTCCATGCCACCCTACACGGGTCAAACAGGAGGAGGGCACTATGGTCAAGGCCATGGTGGTTATCGTAATTAGACCTATGTGAATCAAAACTACTAGGGAGTGGTGCACCGACCTGCTCATCCTAGGATCCCTTTCCTCACAATGCTAAATCTTCCTGACTTGTCGAGATTGATGAACGATCCTGTATCTCATGACTCGGCTTGGCTGGCTATCCCTACTAAGCTTCCCTCGGACATACCCAAACTTGAGGGCAAATTGGGAGAGGATCTGAGTGAACATGTTACTACCTTTCACCTATGGTGCTCTTCAAATTCCTTACACCAAGATTCGATCCGTTTAAGGCTGTTTCAATGCACCCTTATAGGGCCTACTGCAAAATGGTATATAGAGTTACATAGGGGGGAATTCGCTTTGTTTGATTACCTAGCGATGACTTTTTTTAACCACTTCCAGCTACCAGTGCGTTACGATGTTGGTACAGAACTCTTGGTGACATTTCGGTAGGATAAAGCCACACATATCTCAGACCATATCCAAGAGTGGCATAGACAGAAGAGGTTGATTAAAGCCTTTATACCACCAGAATTCCTCCTTGAATGGTTCCTTAAGTCGTTATTGCCTTATATAGCGAAGGATGTTTCTACATCTGGAGTGCAAAATGAGGAACAAGCCATTTTTATGGCACAGGAATTGGATTTGATTTATGCTCAATCTAGTTTGTTATATGAGATCATTCCAAATGCTCCACGTTCTAGTTTCAACCCCAAAGTTAAACCTGGACCACATGCCGATGGCATTATTGGTTGTGCAAGTGCTAAACCTGTGGATTCAGTTGTACAACAGGTCAAACAATTTTCAATCAACCAATCTGCTTCGGAACAAGACACGGCTTCATCTCAACCCACCCAAATGACGAGTATGCTTTCGGTACAATCGTCGAACCAGAAGGGTAACCAGCAACCCGGAAGGAATAGAAATAAGGGTAAGAATAATCGTAAGGGTGGGAATATGAATGAAAATGCTAATACTAAAGACAAGAACAACTGTAATGCTGGGAGGGATAAGCAACCTAAACATAAGGTTAAATTTCCTTGCAAGTTGTGTAAGGACAATCACCTCACTTACTTGTGCCCTCGTATCGATGAAGCCTCTATATTTTTAACGCAGGGCCCAGCTGTGCTGACTAACCCTTTACCTCACAATCATGTTTCATGAACTCGAGGACCCATGATCAGTCTGGTGGGGATCAAGATCCACTGGAGGGTAGTGGTCATGGTTGTATTAACATGGTGCATGCTACAAAGGTTGTGACCTGTGCGAAGGACTATGGTTTGTCACAACCCAACCCAGGAAAGGAACTTGATCCACCAGGGACTCCTTTGCGTATTGAAAAACCTGTTGATAAACCTGAACTTGCACCTTGCATTCCTAAGGGAGTCCTTAAGCGTTCGTCGCACAATCCTAATTCCTGAGCCGCCCAAAACTATTTTGTTGTCGAGGATTTGGGCCACACTCCTTGTGCGATGTTTGCACTAGAAGTACTTCAGAGTTGTCCTTCACAAAGGAAGGCTTTGCTTTGTGCCCTTGGTGTGAATGATGATAATTCTTCCTTCTTGATTAAATTTGAAACTGCAGGAATTCAGCCTTGATTGCCTTACTATGTGTCTCTTTTGATTCATGTATAATTTCTTAACATGATCGTTAAGCACACTGTGATTGACGAAGGCGCTGCTACTTCTGTGATGTCTTTATCATGTTGGAAGGGTTTAGGTTCCCCTGATTTGTCTAAATCCGGTACCATGTTGACTACGTTTGATGGGAGATCATTTAGGCCGCACGGGATCCTTCCTTCCCTTAAATTCCATTTGGGAGGGAAGACCATTGCGATAAAGGTCAAGGTGGTTGATGCGTCCCTTGACTACAATCTCTTGTTGGGTAGGAATTGGATGTACAGTATGCAAACCGTAGCTTCTTCACTATTTCATGTTGTATGCTTTCCATTTAATGAAAATATAGTTATGATTGATCAAATGCCATTCAAGAATCTGTCGGTTACGGGAGCTTCGATCCCGATTGTAGACCACTCTCAGCTGGCAACTGGGAGTGTGGGTGTGGGCATGTATCCATCCCTTATGGAAATATTAAGTTGTCTTTCACCTATCCTTATGATAGGGTCTAGTTTTGGTGAGGCTTCGACATCGGTGAGATCGGTGTCTTTTCGCACGAGTCATATGGAATATCCTTGGATTCTTCCTAAACCAAATACTTTGAGTGATCCCATCGTGACAGACATGCCGTTACCTGCAACTATGGTAGCTTATCAAGCTAATATTGGATGTGTTGTAGAGCCTAGTCCTTCCTCTTCACAAATGGAGGAGGAAGACCCATATGTGTTGCCTGCATGGGCAGTTCAATCTTCTCACGTGCATGAATACCTTGATAGTGTTTTTCCTTCAGACGAAGTGATTATTGAGGCCATGTTGGGAGTTGAGCCACCATGGGGAGAGTTGCATCATAGATCGTACTTTCTTCCTGAGCTTGACCGCTTGGAGCATGAGGACTTTAGGGAGGTTCTTAGTGAGAGAATTGGTATTCCCATGGTTCCATTAAGCTCTCTTGGTCTGATGGCTGATGGGAACATGGAAAATATATCTCCAACGATTCCTATCAATATCTCTCGCAATCCTGGCAGGATAGAGAATGTCTATATTGGGGCAGAATATTCCCATGCTGAGATTCAAGAATACATCGAGCTGTTTAAAGAATTTCATGATATATTTGATTGTTCTTACGACGAAATGCCAGGTATCGACCCTCGCATTGTTGAACATGAGATTAAGACTTATCCCAATGCTAAACCTGTTCGACAACACTTGCGTGCAGTGAATCCTAGGAAAGCACCTGCGATTAAGGCAGAGATAGAAAAACTGTTGACAGCCAGTTTTATCTATCCCATTCCCTTAATGGAGTGGGTTTCAAATCCCATTCTGGTTGATAAGAAGTAGGGAGTGATCTACATATGTACTGATTTCCGTGATTTGAATCATGCCTGTCCTAAGAACAATTTCCCCACACCATTTATTGATAAGATTTTGGATGAGTGTGCAGGTAGCGAGGTTTTTTCCTTTATGGATGGTTTCTCCGGATACAATCAGATACAAATTAAACCTAAGGACCAACATAAGACCGCATTTATTTTTCCTTGGGGAACTTTTACATATCGAAAAATGCCTTTTGGCCTTAAGAACGTTGGAGCTACTTTTCAGTGGGATATGACCTTGATCTTCCATGATCTCAAATCGATTATCAAAGTGTTTTTGGATGACCTTGCTACTCATTCTTGTATGAGAATGCGTCATTCCTATCATTTGAGATTAGTATTCGAAAGGTGCCGCCATTATTTGGTCAGGTTAAATCCTCACAAGTGCATCTTTTCTGTGAAGTCTGGTTGCTTACTAGGATTCATTGTTTCCAAGGAGGGTATAAGAGTTGACCCTTTGAAGGTTGAGGCAATACTTCAGTTGTCTCCCGTGAAAAACATTAGACATCTTCAATGTTTGCAAGGCATGGCAAACTTGTTACGGAGATTCGTTGTCAATTTTGCCAATTTTACTAGAGGCTTTATGCGTCTTTTGAAAAATGACACCACCTTTTGTTGAGATGAGCGAGCCCAGGATTCCTTCGATGCGCTTAAGCGAGCCCCAGACTATAGCCATGATTTTCTGCTTTATGTGGCCACGTCCATGGAGACGATTGGTATGGTTTTGGTTCAAGAGGATGAGGAGATCCAAGAGCATGTCATATACTATCTGAGCTGAAATCTTATTGACACGGAGATTCATTATTCCCATGTTGAGAAGCTTGCCTTAGCTACCATACATGCGGTTCAACGGTTGAGACATTATATTCTCGTTCGCCAGACCTTGGTTGTAGCCCATGTCAATCCATTTCAATTGATTCTCACTCAAAGAATGATAGGGGGAAAATATAATAAATGGATTGTCATCTTGCAAGAATTCGATCTCGAGTTTGTTTCGGCAAAATCAAAGAAATCGTTAATTTTTGTGGAGCTTATATCGGATTTCCCAAGCGAGGCCGAGGAGTTGGTTTGTGAAGATACATTTATCGATGAGCACATATTCTTAATCTCAAATTTGGACCCATGGTATTGGGATATTATTATATATTTACAAACATTGAAGGTCCGTACTCACCTCTCATGGGATGAATGACGACGGTTACATCACGTGTCTAAGAATTACCTCATAGTGGATAACACTTTGTACCACCATGGGGTAGATTCCATTTTACGTCGTTGTTTAACTCATGAAGAGGCTGATGTAGTGCTGAATGATTGCCATGGAGGGGCGTGTGGTGGTCATTTATCTGGGCTTTCTACAGCCCAAAAAATATTAAGAGTGGGTTATTTCTGACCGTTGATCTTTAAGGATTGTGTAGATGCGGTCAAGAGGTGCCATCCTTGCTAGGTGTTTGCACATAATATGCGCTTGAAACCTGCCTCGTTACATCCCATCATCACTGTCGGTCCCTTCACTAAGTGGGGGATTGATTTTATGGATTACAACCTAGCTTCAGCTGGGGGGCATCATCATATCATAGTGGTTGTTGACTACTTCACGAAATGGGTTGAGGCTATGCCTACAGTAAAATTTGACGATGAGATAGCCACACACTTCGTATTCAACCAGATTATTACTCGGTTCGGTATTTCGAAAGAGCTTGTCATTGACCATGGCTCGCACTTTCAGAATTGTATGATGGAAGAGTTGGCATCAAAGTTAGGGTATAATTAAGAGCATTCCTCCTCTTACTACCCTCAAGCGAATGGACAGGTAGAAGCAGTGAACAAATCACTCAAATCCATTCTCCAACAAACCATCGCACAAAGTAAGATGAATTGGCACATTATGTTATATCCTGCTTTGTGGGCTCATAGAACTGTTTTTAAGACTGCCACAAGTTTTTCTCCATATCAACTTGTACGTGGAGTGGAGTCGGTATTTCTAGTTGAATGCGAAATTCCTTCTTTGAAGCTATCCATATAACTCTTACAAGACACTTCACCATTGGAGGAGTGTTTGGTCCACCTTGAGAAACTTGATGAGCAGCGCCGAGATGCCTTGGTGGCTCTAGAAGTAAATAAGCTTCACGTGAAGGTCCAGTACGATAAGTCTGTTTGTCCAAGGAGGTTTAGTGAGGGAGACTTGGTCCTTTTGTTGGATCAATCGAAAGAACCCATGGGGGTAGGAAAGTTTAACTCCATGTTGCGTGGTCCTTATGTCGTTAAACGTGTGTTAGAGAAGTGTGCTTATGAGTTAGTGGATTATGAGGGAATGGCCTTAGCGGAGCCTAGAAATGGGCTCTATCTTAAAAAGTACTATGCATGATTTTAATCCAAGGCTGGTTATTGTATATTATTGTATATTTTTGCATAGGTAGGTCTTTTTCTTATGGTGATTGGGTTTGTGATTAGTTTCCATTTATTTTGGAAGATGTCAATGGAATCTTCCACCTTCATAGGATTCATGGATGGTGTGAGCCATCACACTCAACACTCATCCTTTACTGCTTGGGTGATTTATACTCCTATGGGTCAGGTATTATCTTCAGGAGGCGTATGTTTACAGCCATCTTCAAACAATGTTGTTGAGTATAGTGTCGTTATTGAGCTTCTACGGGATGCCATTTCACATGGTGTTCTCTCTCTTGAGGTATGACTTGATTCAGAGTTAGTAGTTTCACAGCGTAATGGTTTGTTAGAGATCCGACATTATTAAGAAGATTCTTACATGTGAGATTATTAGAATGAAAATTTGACAATATGACATACATACATGTTCCAAGAATTAATAATCAAGTTGCTGACTCATATGCTAACTACGTGTTAGATTGGCATTTGTTTCATACATAATAAACTCATCACAGACATAAATTTTTACACATGTAAATAAATAAATCGATCATCATAAAAGTTTTTATAAACATCCAAAATGTGGTAATACATAGTGTCATAATACAAAAATGTAGCTCTCGAGCCACCAAAATATAAATACACGGTAGTACAAAATGTATCACTCCTAGGTATCTAAGCTTGTGGAGGAGGAGCGGGGTTGTGATCATGGAATGTCACTATAGCTCTAGCTAGCCGTCGAAATAGCTGCACCCATGCTCTTGGTACACCCACCACCTGGCGCTGCATGGCCTCAGGAAAGTCCTTGACTTGCGCCATAGGTACTCTGTGTGTCAGTCTCAAAAAGTTGGTATGAATTCTTTGGAGTGTCTGCTCCACATCCACACCCGTGATATCGTCTCCTCTTCCCCTTCGTCTATGACGAGGGAAGCCTTCAGGCTGCCGTGGTCCCACATCTACATACATATGGTAGATGTCACTATGTATTGTCACCCAAAAACATGTCTTTTGATTCCACATAATCAGAAAATACAAAAAATTTAATAACTCAAAAATTTTAAAAAGAGGGTCGAGATTCATTACCAATGTCACCATATGCCAATCCTGGTGGTAGCGGCATGTTTGGGTCTCCTCGAAAATCTATCCCCGCATAGGGATAGTCATCGATGGAAACTATCTGTCATTGCCACCATGGAAAGAAATCAGCTGGATAGGGGTTGGACACCCTACCTCCACCCAGTCTGTGCATTGCATCTACCCAACACCGTTGGGACGGATCTCAAACCCCATGTAGAGGAACGTCAACTCTAGGGCTCAATCCCGGAACACACTCAAAGAAAAACATGCTCAGTATGCTACTGAAACCAAAGTTTTGCACTCTACCCATCTTGCACTCACTGAGCTGGTGTTTCATTTTGCCTAGTAGCGTAGTGCTCCAATCATACACAGTGGGTCTCATGCACTCCACTGCATAGAACATCAGAGGCCGTGAGGCTTGGTGAAGTGAAGCCAAGCCTGCTATCCTGCCCAGTGTTAATAGGATGGCCTTTAGGCCCAGCACTTGTATGGAGTTAGTTGGGATCTAACTCCCCACCTTATCCGTGTTCAGATAGCAGTACACTACAATGTACTCATCTATAGTCAGGCCACCTCCGTGCCCGCAAGAGCGTAGGTTCACCACTTCCCCCTGTCAGGAAAGTACAGTAATAAAATATATGTCCTCCACTTTTATGGTGAGGCATATCCCGTCTATCTGGAATGACTCTGAGTCTGGATCCCAGTGGTCCACTAACATCTGCAATAGTCCTGGTTTGGCTCTTAAGCCACCAAGACACCAAAATTTGTAAAGACTGCATGTACGTAACTCTTACTGCCATTAGATTTTCCCTTACTGCCTCTTCTACATCACCATGTTCATTTTCTCTCCATTCTAGGACCATCTTGCACATAAAATTTGAGTTTGATACATTATAACACTTAAAAATCATTGAGCGCGGCCGCATATGCGACTGTTTACTAAACAACTGCGTATCTACTCGACTTTGAGGGTGTTTTCCACGTATATCCAGCCCTATACACGAAAAAACCCTTGATTGTTGTGTGGGCCATGGCGCGCATCTTATAATGGCCTAGAATCCTAAATTCACCATGGAAATTGATAAAATTTGAATCAAAATGAAAGAGTAGAGCATGGGTAAGTACCTGGAAAAAACGGTAGTGGATTTCGCCAGCTGGATCTCCTGGAATTCGCTGTTGAAGTTCTGAGCTCAAATGGGTAAAAATTTCAAATGTTTTATAATGATTTGAATTTTTTTATTATTTATAGAAAATTTTCAAATTTTTGAAAATTTTTACCCCCTTTCCTATAGTTTGGACCATTCCTAATCCTATTGGACTATTTTTGGACTAATTAATGATGTAGGAGACCTTTTTTAGCATCGTTTCAGCCGTTGGATTGACCCGTTCATGTCGATTTCAAGTATCATGTCTAAATTGGCATATAGGTTAAGTTTCATCACCGTTTTCATTTTGCATGACCTTATGACTATTTCATTATAGCCTTAGGTACGAACCCTGTTGTAATCTCACAGATCACATAAGGTTACCAATAATACATACTAAACATACATAACTATAAATCAGAGACAAGAGAGAAGAACAGATAGGAAAACAGATTATATTATTACAATGAGTTCATACAAGGCAGAGAACTGAACTGAGTTCTTGTTTGGCTCAACAGCCTAATATATACAATGTACAGACAGTTACAAAATAACTACCTGTCGGTTCGGTGAACCGACACAACTTTTAGTTAACCGACTAATCTTCTAGTTTAGTCGGCTGATCGACTAAGTTGGCCCATCGACTTAGTCAGCTGATCGACTAAGTCGGTCTTCGTTCAAGTCGACTTCATCGACTTGCTCCTTCTACATCTCCCCCACGAACAAAACATTTCTTCGTCCCGAAGAAACAGGGAGGTACAAAATTTGAAGTTTTGTCGAACCGTTCAAAATTGCTATTGTTGTGGGCTGTGCAAATGGATGGTTGGTCTCTTCTGAACGCAGACTTCGACAATGGCTGGAGTTGTGATGGCAAGGTGATGTTGAAAGTTCGTCCAACTTTGCAAAGATTTCTGGATGTCGATCGTCAATGTCGTTAAACTTGACAGTATCGACATCTTTTCTGAAATGGGAATTTCTACGATTTTCTCCATGTTGGGGCCTAATAACTGGTTCTGCTCTTCTGTGGCGTCGATGAGTCATTTCATATGGGGGCAGATGATATCAACCTTTTCTAGGTTTGGTAGAGCCTGTTGCACCCATTAGTGTGCTTCCCGTTCCAGCTTCTGCAACTTGTTGTTATCCAGCACTATCTGATCTTCTATTGTCTGTTTGAGTGATGCTTCTGTCGATTTCCTGCTCTCTAAGGCCTGAATGCCTTGACGAGTCTGTCATGTCTATTGGTAGACCTGCCCATAGTGAGTAGGCCAGTCATGTAAAATGTCTTCTGTGACGACAGACTCCTCCATGTGGTCCTGGAGCACCTTGTAGGCCTCTGAGAAGGCAGTGTGCTGTGCTAGGAGTAGGCGAGCAGTCTCCTCCTTTTGTTCTTCCTTAGTCTCTTGCATCCGGGCCTGGACGGTTGATACCATAGTCTCGAAGAGCTGGTATGCTCTTTCAAGTGGTCGATCTGTGTCGACTTCAACAGGGCCCGGTATCACGGTCTGTGCTAGAGCTCTGCATTTGCCGAGAAACTCGACTTCTTTTGCATTTTTGGCTGTAAGCTCTTTACTTTTTCGAACCATCCTTAGCTTTGCTTCTTTGGCCATGGTTTTGAGGAGTTGGCCGACCTCTGTGTCGGTCAAGGAACTTGCATCCATTAAGATGATCCGAAGGTTGGAATTTTTGGTCTGATGTGCTTTCTTCTTCTTATGTTTGTCGGCCTCCGGCTCCTGGGTGCCTTCGGCAGATGTTGGGTCTGTGGTCGGGGGAACGGAAGTCGATGGATTTTCTGGTTGGGGGGTTGGTATGACTACGTCCGGCTGGGAAGATGTATGTGGTTGTGATAGGTCTTGTTGTGAATCTGGTGGTAGTGGGGGGGGGGTGGTGATGGTGGTGGTGGAGGCGATGGGTTCGGAGAAGGAACTGGAGTGGATGGGTTGGCTGGAGTGTGTTGTGGGTGGGTGGTGATAGATTAGTTGATGCTCCAATTACATCGCCTTGTTGGTTTCGGGTGAATTTCGTCGTAATATTTGCATAGGGATTTTTTCTTGCATAGAGAGGAGCCGTTGTTTGTATTTTTTGGGCCGACTGAAACAGTGCAGGCAACCTCGCGAAGAAAGCTTTAAGCTCAGCGTCCTGGTCAACCTTGGCTTTGACTGTCTTTGGGATTTCTCTTTGATATACGTTGTGGGGACTTACCAACTATTGTACTGATGCTTTATCCTCGACTACGGGTGTCGGGGATGGGGGTGGAGGGGTTGACACAAGGTCGACAACGTTTTCAAGCGTCGGTGTCGTTTTTTCTTTCTTTGGCCGACCCTCCGGAGCTCCTGCATCCAGATACCATTGAAACTGAGTTTCAACTGATACTTTATTTGCAGCGGTGTCCTCGACAAGGTCTACTGCCATGGCTACTAGCTCCTCCTCATCGTCGGACGAGTCAGCAAGAAGAAGCTTGTGCTTACCCTTGCCTTGTTGTAGTTTTTGGGCCTTGATTCTCTTTCTGGCGACAGTTATCTCCTTGGCTAGATTCTTAATGATGCTTTTGGATAAAACATATTTTGGGTCGGCGTCCTCGACTTCACCTATCGGTATTTGAATTGGGTCGATAGTTACTGGAGCCGAAGGGGTTGTTTGTTGCGGTGGTTGGACTATTGGTTGTTGTTGTTCTGTCGGCTGATCGACTACCTTTGCAGTCAGAGGTTTGATAGTGATGTGTACCCGACTGTTGGGCTCGGCCAGGGTGTCCTCCAACACAAATGTGCTGATGTAGAGGTTGAGCTCCTAGTCTTCCTCTTTTTCCTGGTTGGTAAGTGGCTCTGTGATGGAGAAGTCGACCTATTTGGCAGCCCCAGGTATTTGTATTCTTCTCTAAGCCTATAGGGTCAACTCCTGGAAAATCTGATAGACCGTCGGATAGTAGTCGAGGTCTTGGGCTTTGGGGTCCTGACCTTGCATGTACCAGACCGACGTATGGTCAAGCTCTAACTGTATATGGGAGTCCGTAGGGAGGTTTCGTTGGATGTTCTAGGGCACTCTCCACCTCGTCGTGCGAACCTTCAACTGCTGAAACCAGTTTTCCAAGAAGACTTTCCCCTGTCCCAGCTCATGCAGGGTTCCTTTTTGTGAGAAGGGTTTAAATTGGTTCATCTCGAACTTGGTCGGCTCCTGGAATACTGGACTGCCTTCTGGACAGATATGGTACATGACAATCCAGAGAATAAGAGAGGGGAACTTAATTATACCTCCCGTCTCTTGGCATCTTTTGCAGATAGTTTTGACCATGTCAGTAACATAGTCTCCCCATCGGTAGATCCGACCGTCGGTTACAATTGTGTCAACAGCCTCCAGCATCTCCAGTTTGAGGTCGCTACCTCGACCGGCTAATGTAAGGGTGATTGCAATGATTTTAGCCACAATTTGTGGCGTCCGTGTCGTAATCTGTCCATTCATCAACCCCTTGGAATTCTTTCCCGACGGTGAGCCTGTAAGCTCTTCAACTAACCCTTCTTTAATCCCAATTGGTACAGGGCTGCCTTGGTTGGACAGACCAGTAAGTCGTGAGATAACATCCCTGGTAATGTCGATCGGCCTGTCGAAGTAGAATCGGCCGTTGTGGTAACGACTGATAATGAATTTGACCGCTGCTTCTTTCATCCCACCAAAGCTTGCCATCAGTGGTGCGTTAGGGCAGTTAAAGAGGGTGCTCTTCCAGATTTTCTCAGCGGCCTGGGTCAACTTTTTGTCGACATAGGCCCATTCTTGGATTTCTGTCCAAAGTTTCTGCCATTGGCCGTCTTGGACTTTAGCGTTTTTTATGTTCTTTACTCGGTGGACCAAGGGTGTGTCTTCTGCTTGCAGCTCTCTTGCCTTAGTCGCTGCTCGGGTCAGTTTGGGTGCCATTGTGTTGGGTTGGTTGAAGGTGTTACAGGGTTCTTGGTCTTTAGTCAACTGAGGTTGCGAGTGCTCTATGGGTAAATGGTGTGGTGGATGAACCTTCGACTGTCTTGTATTTATAGGCGTGGGTGTTTTTGCGTGCGGGGATGGACGTATTAATGGCGGACTAGACGGTTCGGCTGTAATACTCGAATGGGACTTAATGGTGGAATGTGTACGGTGCTCGAGGCCATCAATGTGTGATGGGACTCTTGAGGTCGTCGGTCGGTGTCGGTGGTGAGAATGGTTGGCCGGACTGGTCGATGAGGATGGTCGAAGATGATGATGTCGGTTAGCGAAGTAGTTAGTTGTATTTTGATTGTATTGTTTTGTTTTGGAATTTTTAACTTTTTATGGGTTTTGATTGACGGTTAAGGTCGTTATTTGATTTTTTTTTTCTTTTCAGTTTCTGTAACGTTTGAGTTGGGCTCCATTAACGAGCTTCCGAAATACTAGGCCCTGTAATGTCTTTAGTCAGACCGAGCCATTGGGGTGTATTTATGCAACAATGTAAGGTCCCATCTATTTTGTATGTAGTTTCTTGGGTTTTCCTTTGACTCGACTGTTATAAAGTAAAGTAAGGTCGCCGACCGACAGGTTTTTGTTTTTGATGTTACGGTCGTGCCATGCTTTCTATTGTTGTTTGTGAATTTCTTGGTGTTGGATAGCCATGAGTCTATGTTCTTCTAGCTTACTGAGTTGGAATAGTCGGTCTTTTCTTGCCTGTTCGACATCGACATGTAGTAGTTGTGCAATAATAGGTGTCTGCTGTTGGAAATGTAGGGGGACGACTGCTTCTTGCCCGTAGATTAGTCGAAAAGGGGTTTGATCAGTCGACTGTTTATATGCTGTCCTATATGCCCAGAGAACCGTAGGGATTTTCTCATCCCAGTCATCTTTGTCGGTACTGCATATTTTGGTTAACCCTTTTGTCAATGTTTTGTTCAAAGCTTCAATCGCGCCGTTCGACTGAGGGTGATATGCGGTGCTTCGTCGGTGGTCGATGTGAAATTGGTCGGTCAAATTTTTGATGGTTTTGTTGATAAAATGTGATCCTTGGTCGCTAATCAATGTGAGTGGGCATCCGAATCTAGTGATAATGTTTTCGTAGATAAACTTAGCAGCTACCTCACTTGAACATGTATCGACGGGTTCAGATTCTGCCCATTTAGTGACATATTCCACTGCAGTGATAATATATCTTGCACCTGATCATTTGGCTGGGATAGGAAACGGTCCTATGAAGTCTATAGCCCAAATTTCGAATGTGAGACTAGGGTTTACAGATATCAAGGGAATTTCTGTGCTTGGCATAGGTCGACCAAGGCGTTGACATCTGTCACATTGACTAACAAAATTTTTGCAATCTTTGTGGATTGTCAGCCACCATAATCCTGACTGTTGGATTTTCTTGGCAGTTGTGTCTGCTTGAAAGTGTCCTCCTGCAGGTCCATAGTGTGCTTCATGCATAATTTGTTCTCTCTCATGGTTGAGTACACACCTTCTGAGAATGTCGTCTAACCCCATTTTGTACAAAAATCCATTGATGAGGCTGTAGGGTGCAGCCTTCATAGCTAAGATTTGTTTTTTCTTGGTGTTCAGACTTTCTGGTGCCTGACCTGTCTCTAAGAACTGAGCTATTTCTTCTAGTTCTTCGGGTACTGCTTCTATGTGGAATAGATGTGCATCCGGCAAGTCGTCGTCAACTCTGGTCGGTTCCTCTCCTGTGTCTATACATGATAGATGGTCGGGCCCGACATTTAGTTTCCCTAGTCGGACAATGACTTAGAACTCAAATTATTGAAAAAGAAGTAGCCAGCGACAAATTCTCCCATGATGAATGGGTTTATTGACGAGGTATTTCAAAGCTTGATGGTCGGTGTAAAATGTGAAGGGGTTGGCCAAGAGGTAATGTCGATACTTTTGGAGGGAAAAGACCATACCTAGGGCTTCTCTTTTAGTGCTTGAATAGTTCCTTTCAGCCTTATTTAATTTTTGACTACTGTAGACTATAGGGTAATCCATCCCGTCATCCCCTGGTTGAGTAAGGATTGCTTCGATTGCTATTCCTGAGGCATCGATATGCACATGAAATTTGGTCGACCAGTTTGGAAATTTGAGTATGGGAGCTTCGACCAGTTTTCTTTTCAGTTTGTCGAAGGAGATCTGGCATTCCTCTGTCCATTTAAATTATTGGTCTTCCTTTAGTAATTCTTCTAGCGGGTAGGTCATGTATGAATAGTGTCTTATGAATTTCCTATAATAGCCTGTATGGCCCAGTAACACCCGAACTTGTTTAGGGTTTATTGGTGGCTTCAGGTCAAGGATGATTTTAATCTTGGCAAAATCGACTTTGATACCATCTTTACAGACAATATGCCCTAATAGTATCCCTATGGGAGTCATGAAGAATACATTTATTAATATTCAGGGAGAGTTGAATCTGTCGACATCTCTCCAGCATAAGTCAAAGCCATGTGCAGTGATCTTTTAAGGTGGAGTATATAGTCCAATCGTCGAAGTATACTGCCATGGTCTTATAGATATATTCTTGGAAAGTCTTGACAACAATTCTAGAAAACACTGCAGGTGCATTCTTTAGCCCAAAAGGCATAACTCTGTAAGCAAAAGAGCAAAATTCACAGACAAATGTTGTCTTCTTTTGATCTTCTTTCGCTATGGGCACTTGGTTATACCCTGAGAAGCCATTTGTGAATGAATAACATTCGTGGCCTGCAACTTCATTCCAGATCTCATCAGCATAGGGGGTTGGGAATGGATCTGTTAATGTTACTTTGTTAAGCTCCCTAAAGTCGACACAAATTCTCAACCTTGTCGGGTCATGTTTCTTTGGCTGTACGACCATGGGACTTGCCCATTCGGACTGATCGATGGGGTAAATGATCCCTGCTGCTAACATGTTGTCGATTTCCTTTTTAACTATTTCTTTGTACTTATGAGCTAATTTATAAGGTCTTTTCTTGACAGGTCGGACATCAGGTTTAGTGTCTATTTTCATTTCTCCCATCTCTTGTACTAAGAATTTTAAGTCTTTATAGTCCCTTGCAAAGACATCCTGGAACTCTCTAAGTAAGTTCACTATTTCAGTGGTCTGTTGTTCAGTCCAGTAGTCACCAATCTTGGCTATTTTTGGTCGGTCGTCATTTGAAATGTTGACCTCCTTAGTTTTCACTTTGGCATCTAGCCACTCTGGTGCTTTAGCTTCATTTATCGGTCGAATTCCTTCTATGAACTGTGAGAATGTGGCAGGGGAGTCGGCTGCAGTCATTCTGTCAAGATCTGGTTTGTTGGTGGTCTCGACTTTCAAGATTGAGTAGATGGGTTTTGTTGTTTCCATGTGGTCGGTCTTCCATCTGAAGCTTTTACCTTCGGTGTGTTCATTTTCTAAGTGTAAATGTGTCGACTGTGATTTTGATTCAGTTTGTATCTTGTTACAGTCCTTGATTTATCGATGGTCTTGGGAGGGTTGTTTTTCTGTCGGTTGGAGAAACTGTTTGATTTGATGTGCTGTCCCAGCCAATTTTTCATTTTGAGGTATGAACTGGAAGTCCTTAATAAAATATTATTTAAGTTCATGGCAAAAGAAGGTTTCTCCTCTGGCTTCCTCCATCTTATACCATTTATTAGGTAAGTCGGCTAGGGTTGAAGGAAACAAATGTGGCCAGGCTCGCTCATCTTTGTATCCAAGCCTTCTCCATTCCTTTTCACAAAGCTTGATGTGTTCTTCTAGGTTTTGACCTTGGATAAAGATAGGGATTTGAGCTTCTTGGGTTAACTTTTTTCCACCAAACCGTTCGACAAAGAAAGTTGAAGCAGTTGTCCAGGTCTGAAGTTTTGTCTGATGGGTACCCCACCATCTAGCTGCTTGACCTGTAAATGTTTCCACTAAGCTTTGAAGTCTGCCATGTTCTCCAATATTTTTAGATACTTGTTCGACATGCATGATTGGGGATTCTCTCTCCTTATACTTGGGTGGTTGAGTAGTATGTAAGCTGGTTGGTTGTAAGGTGGGTCGTTCCCTGACTTTATTTTCAAATACTTTGGGGATAATTGATACAATGAAGCACTGTCGGGTGGGTTTTTTCTGTACTTTTTGTATAGTCCAGCACCCTCTTGCTTGTGTTTCATAATTTTCCATTTCCCAATCATATAATTCAGCATCTGATTTATAACCAATTGAGTCTTGGTTACGTAAGTGAAGTTCTCCATGGATGTTGGGCTCTGTGTAGTCCGTATTGTTTTGGATCTGATACAGTTGTCTGACATTGACTTCCTCATCAATCAGTTCGGTCCAAGGTACTACGTGGAAAGGATTAATGGGTACAATGACTTTGTGACCATTTCCTTTTAACTTAATTCGTTCTTTGTCTAGGGATATGGATCCTTTCATCTTCCGTCCCCAGGGTCAACCGACTAGTGCTGGGAAGGAACTAGATCCTTCCTTTGGGTCAATAATTTTGAAATCAACCTTAGTTGATATTCCTTTGATGGTCATGTTGACATTTTTCCAAACCCCAATGGGTTCAATGAGGCCTTGGTCGGCGAGTTTTAGGTAGATGCCTGACTCATAGATCCTAGGTCGGCCCATCTTTTCCCATGTATCCCGAGTCATGATATTTACCTGAGATACGAAATCGAGCACTACTTGTCGGACGTGGAACCCTTCGATTTCCAGGTCGACAAGTGGGTCGACATCGTTTTTGTCTTTTTGGTTTAGGCTGCATATGTTCTTAGTTTGTTTTTTGGGATTAGTACTTTTTATTTGATGCAATAAATCAATGAATTGGGATACAGATTTGTCTGTTTGAGTGAGATAGATTAGTTGTTGTACTGTGTTAGGTCGACTGGTAACGAGGTCTTCATTTTGTGTGATGTCTTGAAATATGTGTGTTGCTTCTTGATATGTGTGTTTTTGTGTTATAGGGTCAGGATAAGCATTTGTGTCTTTAATCTTACTAATTTGGGGGTTATCAGGCCCTGTTTTTGTGCCTTGTCATGTAACAATATGTAAATTCTTAGTAGTTAGCACATCATGTTTTTGTACACAAGACAAGACATTAACATTATTCTTTGTATTGATTTTCTCTAGCATAGTAGGACAATCCTCCAACGAGTGATCGCCTACTCCACAATATGTACAGAATTTAAGATCAGTTCTGTCCTTGTATGGACAATATGCGTATCGGTGCCCTTCTTTATAACATATGAAACACAGGGTGGGTCGACGAGTTCGTATGTCGTGATTCCCGGGGAATCAACCTCTTCCTCTAAACCATTGTCGTCGATTGTCGTACCGGCTCTCATATCGTCGGCCGTCATTCCTTTGTCCGTTCTGGTTGTTTGTATTGTTTTGCTTGTTGTTTTGCGCTACTACATTCGTTTGGTAAACCGCCTGATAGTTCTGTCGGTTTTTCAGGTTTAACTGACAGTCGGCTGTGTTGTGACTTTTAGTCTCATAGATGGCGCACCAGGTAGCTTTTGTGTTTTTCATGTTAAATGGACAATCTTTCATAGAATTATCTCCGTGCTCCTGGAAAATGTCGCAAAATGCTTTAGTTTGCACAAAGCGGACGTCTTGTCGACTGTATTCGTGTTGACAATTATCTTTCATGTGTCTGATTGTGGAACATTTAGTACACCAGATTTCTTGATTCTTGAGGGTCAGTTCTTTCAAAGACTTCTGTACATTCTTGAGCTGTTCCTCTAACCCGTGGTTCGTCGGATGCGTAGGTATGTCTTCGTCCATTTCCACCTGCAGAGCTTTGGTCAAAGCATATTCATATGTCTTGAACGTTTCCAGACTGATATGTTGGCATACTTTCTGTGATAATCCTGCAAGGAACCATTGAATTAATAGTTTTTCATCAATAAAATAATCTAATTGGCTTAATAGGTCCTTCCAATGTTTGTCGTAGTTGCGGACTATCTCCCCTGGATTTTGTTGTGTTGTTTTGAGCTTTTTGGCGGCCAGGTGCTTAACGTCTGGGGTTTTGAAGAATGATAATAACTGCGCTTTAATCTCAACTTTCATTGCTCTGGGTTTCCTTTCCGAAAATGTCATGTACCAGGTCAGGGCCCTTTTCTGTAAGGCACCCGCGAACTGAGCCATTTGTCGGTCTTCATCCGTCACCTGGTTTGCTTCCCAGGTCGACTCGCAGATGAACCAATGTCATCTGGGGTCTTCATCCCCATCGTAGAGAGGAATGTAAGCTGATCTGTGACCCATGTCTGAATCACTTTCACTACTCTCAGAAGTCAGCGGAGGTGGAGGTGGGGGTGGTGGTGAAAGTGGTGGGTTTATTGATATAGTCGGGCCTGTGGGGTTTTGGTCGACGGAACTTGTGCTCTCGTCGGTGGTTGATTCGTCTTCGACGTACAGTGGGTTGTTGTGGATTTATACTGTCGATGGTCCACTCCAATTTTGTGTGCACAGGTCTGCTTGTTCAATTTCTTCAAAAGATGTACTTGGCGGGGGGGGGGGCACTCCTTCCTATGTCGGTAAGAGCAAGTGGATACTTCGGAGGGAGGGTGCTGCCTGAAACGTGACCCAGTTTCCCTCGAGTGGTCGACGTATGATAAGGTGTCGACCCGTGTATGTTTCATCGCCTAGTCGACTCCATATGTTGTAGTCACCAGCTCGTAGTTGTAGATCATCTTCGATAATAGTCTGGATTCTAGTATGTGGATTTGTCGGGGAAAGGGTTATTTCGGCGTCGGGAGCTCTTATTTGGAGAGCTTCTGGTTGCTCTATCCACACTTCTTCCTTTGTAGGGGACACCTCTTGTTCTACACCCTCTTCCCATCGGTTATGACCCGACTCTGGCGGATTCTCTGCACGGTCATTCTCCCTAGGATTTTGCTCTCTGCGCAGCTCTACAGCTCTTTCGTGTCTTGCTTCCCTGCTCTTCTATCTTTCATCCCTTTCTTGTTTCTGAATGTCTGACATACTTTTGTATAGTACTATTTTCTTCAGGTCCTCTACGGTCGACTTTTCATTACTGGTGACGGCTCCTCTTTTTAGGCCGACTAGGATCCACTATACTCTACCTCCGACACAGGACCAACTACCCCCCCATAGCCTACCTGATGCTTTTTAGAAATCCCGGATAGTTCAAATCACTTTCTCAGGAAGTATTCCCACTCTCTTTCTGCAATAAATTTCTCCCACTTCCTCTGCTTCTCCGTCTAGTTGGTGTTTGGTGGCTGTTCGCACAGTGGTGGTCTAGGTTCGATGATGTGGCCTGCTCCATTCTCTATCAAGAATTTGAACAGCAAGGTCGGTAGGGAGCACAAGAATTGTTCCGTGAAATCTGTATAAAATTTTTCTTTGACAGTTTCCACCAACATTCGGTCTTCGATTGCTTGCTCCTCACAGAAGTCATCGACGATTTGCTCGAACCACTCCGACAAATTTGTTCGACCTCCTCGGAACAGTTTATCTAGCAACTGATGTTCTTTAGTCGCATCCAGCTTTCTCATCCAGAAGCTGCTTCAACAGTTGTGGCACTGATTTGATGAATTTTTCATGTGTCTCTGTGAAAAATATTGCTTTGGCTTTAGCAACTGTTAATCTGTTTCTTCTTACGTAATTTTGCAAGTAGTTCACAACTTTACGGTCCCACCAGTCCTTGATCTCCTGCTCTGGTATCATATGTGAGCATATATTTTAGACATGTACTACCAGAAATGGAACCAATGTTGTAATCTCACAGATCACATAAGGTTACCAATAATACATACTAAACATACATAACTATAAATCAAAGACAAGAGACAAGAACAGATAGGAAAACAAATTATATTATTGCAATGAGTTCATACAAGGCAGAGAACTGAACTGAGTTCTCGTTTGGCTCAACAGCCTAATATATACAATGTACAGACAGTTACAAAATAACTACCTGTCGGTTCGGTGAACCGACACGACTTTTAGTTAACCGACTAATCTTCTAGTTTAGTCGGCCGAACGACTTAGTCGGCTGATCGACTAAGTCGGCCCATCGACTTAGTCGGCTGATCGACTAAGTCAGTCTTCGTTCAAGTCGATTTCGTCGACTTGCTCCTTCTACAAACCCACTCTATTATGTCATGGAACCTTCTTGTTGTTTTAGAAGTGGCATGATATGAGTGGTAGAGCTTGACCTTACATGGGTACTCTAGTTAGCGCCTTATTTGCATTTGGTTTCCATGATGACATTTTGTCCCTTAGGGTGTGGGAGTCCATTGTATAGTATTTCCATGACATTTTGCAAGAGCCTCATACTCCTCTTGATCTTTTGCTGGCCTATTTCCCTCAGGACTCCCTTATGTCAAGTTGTAATTGCATTATCATGAGCTTTGCCTGCCTTATTGAGCCTTACACCGACTTCCCTAACATTGATTTTCATCCATATAGCCCGAGCTTGTCTCATTTCTAGCCATGCAGAGCCATTCCATATATCCTTCGCAGCTTGATTCCCTATTTTTACCAGGAGGGGACTTTCCCTCAAGTGTCACTATCCTACACATGTATCCTTGCATTGAGCATAGGTATGTTCCACTGCTTGGAACTAGTTTGTTTTCCCATATGACACTTGTCTCCTCCTAGTTTGTAACTATAAATCCATTTTATTCTTTTTCAAGCTTTTTAAATATTTGAAAAAGTCCAAAAAAATAAAAAAACCAAAAAGTTAGACAAGGAAAGATGTTATATTTTGGCAGCTGTCGACTCGTGTCACCTTCAAACAGAGCATTGTATATCACATCTGTTGGTTGGGTTTATAGTTTGAATTTAGGAGCTGTACTCGTTTTTCTGATTTTATCTCCACTTACTGATTAAGCTTCTAGTCCCCATGGAGCCTCTGTCGATGCCTCTTGTGTCACAAATATGTCCCAGTTTTGTATATCGAGTCTATGCTTCCTTTATTCGGTCATCATTCACCGTTATGCTCTTGTTCAAAGGAAGTTGAAACCTGAGTCGGCCATTCCTCAGTTACCTTGATTTTGCATGTCGGCCATTCTCGGTACAGTTACTGGTTTGAGCACCTTATGATCAAATCCTTCCACATTATACAGCTTTGCTGAGTACCTCGTGTTGGATGATGGGGGATTCCTTAATTCCCTCCTTCCAGCGGATTTCATCCCATCGAATCTAGATCATTTATTATGGGATTGGAATCTAGATTCATTTTTGAGTGCCTTGAGACTTGCAGTCATCAGTGGTAGGTTCTCTCACCATCGACAGTTTTTGGGAATACATTAATGTCTCCTGATTGATGGATCCTCTCAAGTGTTCGACCTCAACACATCTATTTGCACTTGTTAGTTTTCACTCTAGTACCTTGATTCCCATTATCATTATTGGTGGGTGAACTCGCATCTGTTAATGGAATACATCAATGACCAGTAATCAGATGATGGACTACTATGTTCGACCTTGACACATCTATTCACACAGTAGGAATTATACTCGTAGCAGTTTGTGTAGAAGAGCTTCTATATTGGTGGCATCTCTTATATGCTACCTCCTTGATCGTGCCAGTATTCATGAGATTTCAGCTCTCGTGACTTGATTCCAGTATATGTCAGACATTTTCAGCTATTATGGAGATCTTGATCCATTGTATATATTCATCCATTATGGATATCATGATCCTTTATATATCTTCATCATGGAGTTTCTGATCTATGTATATTATATGTGCGATGACCACTTATGTGATATTTTGTATCATGCATATTCATGGCCATTGGACTCTTATGTATCCGGGATTGCTATATGTATTCGCAGTTATGTGTAGAGTTGTATCATGGTACTATGCTGATTGGGTGGCTGGTATTCCATTTGGGATTCTTCATCACTCCACTTCCTGGATGGACTTATAATGTATTTCAGCCATCGTATGACGCGCCTGACCTCACACATTAGGGGGCATCTATTATAGCTGATTTTACCACACCAGGTGAATCACACTTGTATGGACTTCCCCTATCCCTCTATAGACTCCTTAGACCCCTTGGACCATTTTTTGTCCATTGATGTTTCCTAGACCATCCCTAAAAACATGTGAAAATTGCTATACACGAATTTTAAACCCCTTATCGCATATATATGCAAGTTTGACCCCTAAAACCAGGTACATCGGGATGTGTACAAAATCCAAATCCTTTTGGAGTTTTCCTTGACATGGATCCGACTCACTTGTCTCCTAGCCTTCCATATGCCTTGAGATTGCTTGGATTCGACCTTTCATTACCCCATTGAAAAGCTATATAAGGAACCATTTGGATACATTGAAGGCATAAGAGAATTGAGAGCAAAGAAACTATAGTCCATTGTTGTCAGAACTTGTGCTTGAGTTTGCATCCCTTTTTCCCTTGGAGCACTTTGGTGTTCTTCCCAAGCTTTCCTTTTGCTTGTGAGCTTGCTATCGAGAGATGGAGGATTGAGGTGGTGGAGGCCCAAGTGGGGGATTCAGTTTCTCTGATTCGCAGACGTGTCGACAGAGGTTGTATTCATTGTAATCTTTGATTTTACATTAATAGAAATATCTTTTCCTGTCCAATAATGTATGTTTGAATGAATATTTTATCCATGGATGATTTCAAATGCTTATACATTGTTGATTATATATGCTAGAGTAGATCTAACACCAATATATATAGTATAATTGTGTTTTTTACTTGTTGTTGAGGAAGTGATTCGTCAATTCAAGCTGAATTTGGAAAGCTCAATGGGGATCTACTTCAACCATTCGAAATAAGGTACGAGGTCTAATCCTTTAGTGTTAGATATTTGGTTTCTCTTGCATATTGGAAAGGATTGATTTTTGGAGTCAAGCTGTCTGTTGCGGTACCCCAAGCCATAGGAATTTCTCTCCATAACAAGGGCCTCAAAGGGGCCATGATAAATCCACCTCTATGTTCAAAGAAATTCAACAGGTTCAACAGGGATTGCAGGGATCCGAAAGATGAAAAATGGTAGCACGTGTGTGCACCAAATTGCGCAAAAATGGAAAAGAACACCCAGGTTGTGATTTGACAGAGCTGCTCGTTGTAGAATTGTTATAAATGTTCCAAGACAATTGGTTACAGAAAGAAAAATACAGCAAGAAAGAGTGCTATTTTGCAGAATTTCCAAACTTAGACAACCCAACGAAATGCACTGTGACCATGATCTGATCTTGACTGTTCGGGCCTGCAATAAGCAGTTGGTAAGTAATTTATTTCGATTTATGAGATTGTCTAACAAATGATTTTGTTAACAGATTTTCCAGAGTCATAGTGCATATTGAAACATTGGTGTTGGTCCAACCAAGAGGGTCAAAGAATATTAGGGCTAAGAAGATTAACAACATGGATGATGCAGAGGATCCCTATGGACATGAGGAAGATGCTATGGGGGATGTGGAGGACCCAATTTGCATAGGGTTTTCCCACATTGGGAAGGGTATGTAATTCCAACTTACAATATCCAAGAAAATGAAACTGAAGTTGATGGGAACAAGAAACAAGAGAGTTCCCTAGATGCTACAACTACCATAAGAATCCCGAGGGTATAATTGCAGGGTTGCAAAGAATAAAATAAAAGGATGATCAAGGCATTGGTAGAGAAAATCCATATGACTTCAATCATGCTACAGAGTTTGGTAGACCTCCAAAGGCAGATAAAATATGGGCATCATTTAACAGAGGTAGAAGGGAGTAGGATAAATTTCCATAAGAAAAAGGTGAAGCTTAACCCAACGAAGAAAGGTTTTAAGCATCATCACTTCTTGAAGTAGAAAAGGTAGCCATCACAAGTTGTTATTGAGTCGACCAGAATGATGAGGGTCAAGCCCCTAGAACCCAAGAAGTTGAAACTATGGGTCAGGAATTAGGTATCATTCCTAAAATTTGTACAGTGTTAGAAGATCACCAGGCAGGTCATAACTCAACTGTGGTGGAAGTTGAGGGTGAGATTGTTGAACATACTATTTCTATTTTGGTTGACCCTAGATCAACTCACAACTATATCACCCCTAGACTTGTTGATATGTGCAATTTGAAGGAGTCAAAGCATAGAAGATCATGGTTAGTCTAACTAGCCACTGGAACTAAGAAGAAAGTCAGTGAGGTGGTAAGGAAATGTACATTGGTCATGGATGGGTTAGTCACTTGTGTAGATCTGAATGTTCTACCACTTGGATCCTATGATATACTCATTGGGATGGATTGGACATGAGCACATGGAACAATGCTATATTGTTACAACAAGGATTTTGAGTACTTGGATGAAGAAGGAAACCTAAGGATTGTGAAAGGCATTCCAAAAGTGATCTCTGGAAGGAAGTCTTCAACAATGCAGCTGAAGAAGTTCTATGGGAAAATTTACAGAGTGTATGCAACTCATGTTTTGGAGGCAACAAAGAATGAAGATCCTAGGTTGGAGGAACTTCATGTGTTGTAGGAATTCATGAATTCTTTTCCTGATAAAATTACAGGGCTTCCTCCAAAGAGTGACATTGATTTTACAATTGAAATTGTGCCAGGTAAAGCACCAGTGTCCAAGACACCCTATAGGGTGAGTACACCAGAAATGATAGAGCTGAAGGTGCAGCTGCAAGAGTTGTCGAAAAATAGGTATGTCAAGAAAAATGTGTCTCCTTGGGGAGCACCATTCCTAATTGTGAAAAAGAAAGATGGTACACACAATATGTGTATTGATTTCCAACCGTTGAACAAGGTCATTGTGAAGAACAAGTCTGGTTACTAGCAGGTAAGGATCAAGGATGAAAATTTTCATAAGACAACCTTCAAAGCAAGGTATGGATCTTATGACGTTGTAGTGGTATCATTTGGTTTCACCAATGCACCAACTACATTCATGTGCCTCATGAATAATGTTTTCAATAAGTATCTGGAAAAGTTTGTTCTTGTTTTCCTTGATGGCATTTTTAATATTTATTCTAAGAACGAGGAAGAACATGTGGAACATTTGAGGATGACTTTGAAATTGCTCAAGAAGCATAAGTTGTATGCAGTTTTGAGAAAATGTGACTTCTGTGAGGATAGAATTCGTTATTTGGCTCACCTTATCTCAGATAAAAGAATATTTGGAGACCCTAAAAATATTGAGGCCATGATGAGTTGACCTGCTCCAAGAAAGTTAACAGATATAATATCTTTTGTGGGACTTGCAAGGTATTCTAGGAAGCTCACTAAAGAAGATTTTGCAGGTAAAGCGAAGCCTATGTATAGGCTGAGGAAGCCTGCCTGTGAACTTGTAGTTCCATGAGGACTGTCACGAGAGTAGGGGCTCTATGAAGAGAATAACCCCTAGGTATTATGATGTCCTAAAGGTAAGCTCCTGAGCATTGGTAAGCACTTGGATGAGGTGCTAGGCCCTTAAGATAGAGCTGTTATTGAGCACCCAAAGAGGTGTTGGGCTCCGAAGCAGGGTTGATTGGATATCAGCTGAGAGATGTTATACAGATAAGTATTTGGTTCACTTATCAAACTTTTGTTGTTATTGAATTTCCTTAAATATACATGAGCATATGATGCAACCATGGTTTTGAAAATATTATTATAGATTGCATTCTATAGGAATGAATATGACATATGAATTAAATTCATTGCAGTGTTCGGAAAGGAAGCACCTGAGCTTGATAAGCAACTAGAGGAGGTGCAGGCTCTTGAAAAAAAATACTATTGTAGCACCCAAAGAGGTGTTGGGCTCAAGAACAGAGCTATCAGACCTCGGTTGAGAGGTACTTTTAGGTGATCCAAGGTTTGCGGAAATGTGGTTACCTTTTAATGCACACCCAGGTGTGGGGTGGGGGGAGGGTTGTGAGCACCATGGCTATATAAAGCCAAGTCAGATACCTGTAAAACCAAAAGGATCTACTTATGCATATGAGTATTTGGTTCACTTGACAACTTTTTCTTGATTTTATGTCAATACACATATGCATGTGATTCATTTATGAGTTTGGAAAATCTTGTGAATACTGACATGGGAATTGACTTATTGCTTGGGGCGTGAACATAGGTATTGCTAGTTGCCAAAAACACTGGAAATGTTCCAAGTTGAGGAGAAGGATTCCCCAAGACCATAAAAATATCATGTGGTGTGTGCTGATGCATGCAAGAAAGGAATTGGAAGAGTTCCAGACCATGCCATTGGATTGATAAAGGTGCAGAGGAAGCACTGCAGTCCTGAAGAGGCTACGTGGTTGTTGGAGGATGCCATGCGATTGGCACATCATTTTTTTGTTCAAATTTGCAAAGCAATAAGGGCAGTGTCAGTGTAGAAATTGTTAAATTATTGTAAAGCACTGAGGACAGTGCTATTGAGGGGGGGGGGGGATGTAACACCCCGGTTTTGACCTTGTGGTATTTTGATTGTACCTGGTGAAAATATTGTATGGAATCATGGAAAGGAGCTCAAGTCCAATTCCCTACCATTGATTGATTTTTTTTGTATAGGTGATCAGAGTTGATGCCTACGGTTTATGGTGCTAAATCAAGGACAATATATATATTTGTGAATATCATGTAAAATGAAAACTAATAAAAATACCACAACTAGCTATGTGTCACAATGTTAAAGAGATGGGGGCATGATTTCACAAGGAATAGGGAGGGGGAATGTTTAACCTTGAGATATTTGGGGAAAAATCATGTGTCAAAAGAAAACAACCAGAAAACGTATTTCCATTTTCCTCTCATGCATTCACATTTTCATCTTCCCTCACGTTGTGGGGAGCAGTAGGACGTTTGGATCATCCACCCTTCATGCTTTTAGTTTATTTTGTTTTTGTTTTCGTTGTGCATTCCCAGTCCATAATATGGCTTTCACCCAAAACATTGTGGGGGATTCAGATCATTCTATATTTCCATTCTGTGCATGCGTGTTGTGTTGGGTTGATTTCGCATAACGATGTTTTGTTCTGGGTTGTTGTTTGTTGTTACCATCCTGAGCGTTGCTATGCAATGGTCTCCTCTGTCATAGAGCGAGTGGAATTCTATTTTGCTATGTTAACATTGTGGCCTGCTGTGTGTGCTTATTTATTCCTCAGTCTGAAATGGTCTGGAGTGGAATTGGATCTGAACTAGCTTGATAAAACTAGTGTAGGAAGGAACCTCACAAATAGATATAGAGGGGGTGGTTTTCTTCTTTGCACTCCCTGAATAGAACTGGAAGGCAATGCATAGCCCGTGGGACTGCGTAGAAGAGAGAGGGATGCTTCCTTGTGTTGGGTGTGAATATGTTTTAGGAGCCAATCCTGATCTAGTGCAGGTGTCTGCAACTCGGTGGTTGAGCTCATAGTTCAAGATTCCAACTCCTTTGCATCCTGATAAAACCATATTCTAGTTGGCTTGGTTGGTACTTAATGGGAATGTTAGCTTGATAAACCTAGCAGTACAATGGCTTGTTTGTTAGCAGCCTAATAAACCCAACTATGTTGGCTTGGCTGAGTTTGGTTGTATTCTTGGCTATGTGTGAGCCTGTTAATGTTCCTTATTCCTTGTGGGAATCATGACCAACTCAAGCGTGGCAGTGCTGCTAAGAGATTGATGAGTGTACTGGACTATGGTTGGGTGGAACCTTGCAGTGATGTAGCTGGTTGCGGGACAAATTCCTTCAAAGATAAGTATCCCTGTGTTAATATCTGCAAATGGTATTTTCTTCATGAAATATGATGAATATGTTTAATATGTTGATTTGATGAATTGCTTCTGCTGTATAATTGGAATTGTATGCATCTATGTATGTTTATTTTAATACATTTTTCAAATTAATTTATGGGACTTATATGGTTGGATTGTTGATGGCCTGAACGATCAAATATGCCCAAGACTTCTGCTAACAGGCTGAGTTTCTTGGCAGAAATCTCCTTCCGCAACTCTTCTTTCCTTAACTTGCGAGATGCGGAATCGTCCTTCTATAAATAGCTATTTACGCAGTTTTCCTTTTGCAACTTTCCTTTCTACATGCAGAGTGCAGGATGTGAAATGTGTGATGTGGGATGTGGCTTCACAAATTTATACTTCCGTAAATTTTCTTTTCGCAGTGGCAATTTCCATGCGGGATGGCAATTTCCTGATTCCATATTTCCTGATTCCATAGACTCAAGCTTTTTGCACCGTTGATTCTTACAGGTTGATTCTTAGTCATTGATCTGTTCCTAGATGTGAAACAGATTGTGACCATTAGTTTCCATCGCGATTCTTCTCTGTCGTTTGTTCTCCTATGAGATCTTTCTTCACAGATCTTCGAATTGATCAATGGTGGATGGGAGGGGACGTGACAGTGTGGTATTAGAACATGAATTTTGAGGAGTGTTTCATGACCATGCCCTGTGATTCAAAGAATGACAAAGGTTCTATAAGAAATTTTTAATTCTACATGATAATCAGGGTATGGGTATGTGACATCATTGATCTAGAAGGATAAGATACAATAGAGAGTCGAATGCACAAATAGAGAATGAAGCGGAACAATAGACAATGCTTAAATTAGAAAGGTGCCCAACATTGATATGTGAGAAGGAGACACACAATAAGAGCATATTATAGAAGATAGAAAATCATGGATCATTGAAATAGAACAAGGAGCATATCGTAGAAGTTGTTGAGTGTTGAAGATGCAAATCGTAGATCATTGAAATAACTGAACATTGTAAAAAGAAGAAGATAATTGATTGTTGATATTGTAGATTACAGAAGATGAAGATCACATAGTTTTGCAATCGTGATCTTGTAACAACATATATTCTTATCTGGGTGGTAGGAAGGGGTAAGGAAAGGGAGTCATATCTTCCTTTTAATCAGTGCTAGTAAAACTAGTGAGTTTGTGCTCACTAAGGAGATTGAACTCTTCAATCAGGTTGGTTCCCGACTACAACAAGTTGGATCTTGTGCAATAGGATTCAGATCCTCTCAAGTTGGTGCCTTAAATTAGCAAGGTCATGGTTGTGCTCAGGATTGGAGTCCTTACAGGTTGGTCCCTATAATCAACAAGTCAATGCTTTTTTGTTGTACTGGTGTCCCAACCAGGTTGGTTCCTGAGTGAGTTGGTGCTCACACTTTGGATATTGGTGTCTCATATTTTAAACTAAAATTTTACACACACACACACACATATATTTACTATACAAATTATTTGTGCACTATTATCTCTTACTGTTTTGACTGGAATATAAATTGGTGCATAATTTGTTTAAAGTAAAAATTTGTATAATCGACGCTTTATACAGTTTCACCCCCTATCTTTGTATAAATAAGAATTCCAACACACATCTAGTCCTCAACCTATTGTAGGATCACTCACTCCTAAAATGAGTGAACAATTATGTGAATAAGGGAATACAACCCCAAATCAAGGAATGCATCCCAATTATAGGAATTCAACTTAGGTTTGATTCATGTGGTGAATTGTCATGGGTTTAGGCCCATTAGATTCATCAAGTCAAGGTCTATGTGGCTAGGTAGATGTTTATTTTCTCTAACAATCCATACTCATCTTACCCTCCCCCTTCAAATAGTTACTTGTATGGTAATTCTTTAAGTGTTGAGCAGCATTATCAAGGCATTACACATGCATCATATTATCCCCCCGATCCATATCACCCATCCTCAAATGCAGGAATGAACATCTCATACTTGGATCCTCTTCTATCCACCCATGTTCATGGACCCTTGTATAATGGTGCCATGTGTGGCAGTGTTTCTACTGGATACGTGGCTCCTCCAACCAACAACGCTTATTATATTTTTCTTGTCCCAATTCAAACCCCTCCATTGTATCCAAACCCTATGACTCTCCATTTTCCTCCTGGAAAGTATATGCTCAACATAATACTATTGTCCAACCTTTTCCCAATAACCAACAAGCATAATAGAACAAATTCAAGAAAAAGAACAAGGGGAAGAACAAAGGAAAAATCCAATTCTAGGAAGATGGAGTCCAACTCACCAAACCTCTTGACAACACTAGAGGTAACCCAAACCCAACAAATAGAGATCCCAATAAACCTCCTAAGCAAGGTAAGAACCTGTTGATGCCTAGAAAATTCTCAGGTATCGATAGTAGGGATTCTCGCTAGTAATCGATCCCAACTAGATCGTTCACTATTTGGTATGGGGAACCTGCCTGATTAACGGTCTGGCTACCGTAGATCTAAGGCTATTTAAATATTTATTGGTTATGACCTGATACACCGTTTATGCAATTTTATTTAAATGAATGAAATGAAAATTCCTAAGCTAAGTCCAGGTGACTGATGAACAAGAATCTCACAAATGATGCATAGGTTCTTACCTCCTGTCTTATCATTCTCGCTCCTCAATCACTTCTATCCATCTAAATATAAGATAATTTATTATATTCTAAATTATTCTAAACTAATCTATCATATCCCCTTGTGGAGAAAATTTAAAAGAAAGAGAGTAATGTATTGTAATTATTCATAATGAATCTTGCTGATAACTGTTCCAATTCCATACTCCTAGTTACAACAGAAATATTAACAAAGATAGCTTTGAAATAATAAGGTATTCATTACTCGATTTATGCACATAATTTTATATAGAAAGAAAAACCATTCATCATTAAAGAAATAGTTCATAAAATTCAAAATGATCTCATTGTTGTATGGAAACCAAAATAGAAGAAATTCCACATTTGAAACTCCACACAATCCATGTACAAGCCCATGCAGTCCTTTCCTAGCAAATATGTCCTTCTTTATTAGTAGAAAAAAACAGTTCTCCACACAAATAAACTCAGCCTTCTTCTGCTAGCAAAAAGTCTTTCTATTCTACCCTCTACATCTATCTATAATACACTTATATTGACTCATTGAATTCCCTGACCTTAGGAATTCTGAAATTTCATCTTTTAGTGCTTTTAACTAGAAAAATGACAAAAATACACAAAATGTCAAGATACATAAAAAAGACAAAAGTTTCAAGCAGGACCAACCGAGCTGGAAATATATTACCCCCATGCATTGGCTTCCTCTGCGATAGTATGATAATTTATCATCCCCAACATCTGCATGGTCACTTCATGCATGACCAACTTTGTCTCTACATTTTTCACTTTTGTTGGAGTTAATCTGTACAAGTCCTCCAAAACATATTTGCTGACAGAAGCTTGTGCAACCCAAGACTTAATGTATTGTTCATCTTCATGCAGTCTATCTTGTAGATATGCCACATGTCGATCCTTGTTTTGGAAGTCATTGATCTTTGTAGCCAAAGAAAGATGGCATATTTCATGGACTTGGTGCATATTTTTATAGAAATCAATACATTTTTCCAGAGTCTTTTCGATTTCATTGTTCAATCTTACAGAATATTTTCTGCAAAATTTTAGGAGTTCCATTTCTATTTTTAGGACTTCGACTGTCATCTATAATAAGTGTGCGGGAAGTGTCGAGTTGGCTTCAACCCATGTCAATTGGCTTTGATATTTAAGCAACTTTTATTAGTATTGTCCTGAAATTAAGTGAATCTGTCGTGATTTCATTTAATCTTGTTTTCGCCAGCTTGACCTTATATATCTCATCTATGAGACTTACTTTAAGTTGGTGTATCTTTCTCTGGATTATGAAGTCCTGGTCACGAAAAGGGGTGATTTCAGGTTGCCTCTCATTGGATACCTTAAGTTGAGTTTCAAGAGATCCCTTATGTGCCACCAATTCTTCTACTTGGGTTCTTAGTTCCCCCACTTGTCATCTTTCTGTAGATTCCTGTAATTCTAGTTCTGAAATTGTCTTCAAAATCTCTTTTTTCTCCTTCCATAATGATCACCTGCACCTCCAATGCATCCTTGTCTATTTCTAAAGCTTTACAATACCTTTGGAGTCTTTCCTTCTCGGATAAGATGGCATCATGTTTTCTTTTCAATTATATTCCTTCTACTCTTTCTTTAACTAGAGTATCTTTCATTTTGAACATCTTTTCTTTATGATGCGTGACATCCTCCACCAAATTGTCGACATTATTAGCATTGGCTTGTGCGACTACTATAATTATAGAGGCCAATAATTTAGGGTCTTTATCGGTGCCTTCCACGATGATTTTTTCGGTCATTGTGACCACGTCATCTTGGGTTCCAATTTTTAATCGTTTCTCTGATATTCTGATGATAGTTTTCTTTGCCTTATTAAAAAATATGGTATCTAAGCATGACACCATGTGATGCTTATATGGGGTGAAAGGAATGAGCCCAAGTTCTACAAGAGGAACATGGCCTCCTGTGATTGCATTACTTGATGAAGTAGGAGGATCTATCGGGTTGACTTGGGTTGCGTCGCGGTCCAAATTTTCTCTGTCCTTGTCCTCCTCCTCTTTCTTCTTTAATTCTTCAGCTTCTTTCTCAGCTTCCTTCTGCACCCTTTCTTCCTCTTATTTCTATAATATTTCCTCTTATTCTTTCTGCCTTTGAGCTTCTTCTTCTTGTTTCTGCTCAGCTTCTTCCTTATGTTTCCTTGCTTCTTCCTCCTGCTATAACTTTAATGCTTCTTATTTTTTCTTCCGCAACTACTTCTCCGCTGCATAGCTACTACCTTTACCCCTGCTGGTGCCACTTTTATTCTTGAATCACTTGTTCATATCAGTAATGTTTTTGGCTGCTCTATACACCTCTTCATATTTATCAAAGTTATTTGTGTATTCATAGCGTATCCCAACGACCGCACAATGTTCAACATCCTTTCCATGACTGTCATTTCTATGGAAACTCTTCTCCCTAAAGTGAAAATTTTCCAAATATTTTACAAATTCGGAGGCACCTTTGAATTTAGTGAATTTGTAAATTCCTATGCAAAAGGGTAGTGGTGGGAAGGATTATTTTTCATGTCGAAGTGGAAGTTACCTACTCAATTTATGAATAGTTTCCTGACTGCTTCTTTATGGACTACATATAGGTGGAATATATGGGCAGCAGTGACGAGGCTTTGGAGTCTCCATACATCCTCAGGTATGTTCCTTCTTGAGAGAAAAATTAATCCCCATTCTCACAAATCATGTCCATGGCATTATGCGACAAGAAATTGGGCTCTTTAAGGAAGATGAACTCATACAGGGGCATCATAAACTCTTCACATATAATCTTGTAGAAACTTGCATACCTATGTCCTAGAGAATTTGATAGGAAACATATACATGGGTCTTAGTGTGTTTCCATGTGCACTCGAGCTTGGGGAATGGGTGTCTGCATAGAATGCAGTCAATCAGGTAGGAGGCCATGTGAAATTCTAATCTTTTTTTGAGTTATCCCTCCCTGAGAGGAAACTACATAGGATGCCAAGCTACTTGATATGATGTAGTCCCTATTGAAAATTGTGCCTTCAAAGGGCACATAATATATGAGTGGGATCCAACATAATTTATACATTTTTCCATTTTCCCGGCCAAAAATCCTATTCAGCATCACGGATATGATCCTGAATGGGCGTCGTAATATTTCGAACTTGTATTCTCCTAGTATCCTTTTGGTGCAATTGTGTCCCAGTTATCATCATCTACTTTTCACATTCCAAAATATCCAAATCTACCTGGTTGACCCACTCATTAGTCATCATAGACTGTGGAGTAGGCAGTTTGCAGGATGATTTTATGTAGGTTGGAGTGAAATAAGAAAATACCCCCACTCGATATTAGAAATGATAATTGTGGAAGGGTCTGTCTGGGGCAAAATTGAGCCGATGACCTCCGCACATGGGAACAGCTCTAGGCACGTAGTTGCCTTAGTAATTCCAAGTTTTAATATTTTCATATAATGGAATTTATTCTAGACTGACATTAGGCGCATTCTGGTCTCTAATCATCTAATATATCTCCCCCCATTTGAACTCTTGGTCAGCTCCTGTAATGGACTTAGTGTCCTCAAATGTGATCTCGGTCCCAGAGATGATCTACACATCTTAATCGACCTCACTGGCCTTAGCTTTCTTCTTTCCACTCTTTTTACGCATGGTGCAAGTTTATCATTTTTGAACTGTCCTTTGGGAGATAATTCTTCTTGGTGGGAGTAGCAACTAAAACATGAGCATAGTGAGAGATGTCTTAGTAATACTGTGGTTATCTCTAGTAACTTAAAACAATATGCATTTTGTATCAAACATGAAATAATCAGAATTGGATGCAAAGCTACTAAGTATATGAGTCACTGTTCTTTCAAAATGAGAGTATGATCAAAGTCTAATCTGATAAAAGAGAACAGAGTTGTGTTTACCATTCTATTGATGGCCACTCAGAGACAATTTTGTGAGGTGAGGAGATATAATTCCTTAGAAGTTTCTTAGTCATTTTAGGCTTGTGACAAGGGTGAGTACTCACAAAGATTAAATGAAACCTTGTCAGTATATGAGTATGTGCCATTGTGATAGTTACAACATGTTGTTATCATATGTCCTGTTTTGTGTTCCTAATAGGTCAAAACACACTAAAAGTTGAATACTTACTGTTTGTTCTTTCATGCACAGATGTTAACTGATTTTACCAAAGTCTAAAGAGTTCACAAGTTTTACTTCCATCCTTTTGTTTATTAATCTCAAAATCATTTAGGTATCAAATTTTCTACCCATTATTTCCATTGAGGTAAGAGAACAACTTAGTGAAACAAGACAATGACTTAAAACCTAAAACTGAGGAAAATTTGGGGCAATGTAAACTCTCGTTTGTGCCTAAGACCTTGAAGAACTTCTACATAATGGTATCGGTTCTAAGAAGGGTTGTAGGCAATGCACCCTTACGTATATGTAGATTAAGGAGAAAATATTCCAAGGCTTCGAAGGATAGCAAGGATTAGGGTATAAGTATGCCATGAGTTTCTTCTTTGCCGCATACTCATCCCTTGACATGCATGATCGAAGACTCGCATAGGACGTGAAGACCCTATCCTATTGGGATCATTGTTTCTAAAAATCAAAACATCGGCTTGGAGAAGGACCGAAACCACACAATGAACACTGAGAAAAACTCCATGAAGGATGGACTAGCAGGATGGAAGGTCTGTGAAACCTCTACGCTCTCTCAGAAATGTGTTCAAGGGCATAAAAGTGGCCTTGAGGCCAAGGATCTCTTGAAAAATTCTTGTAGGTGACTTTAGCTATCTACTCAAAATACCTTAAGGGCAACATATTTTCTTGTACTAGGAAACGGGCTGCGGAAAAAGTGAGGAAAAAGATAACCATTCTAAAACTCTCTAAAACCCTAAACCTCCACCACATATATAGCTTTTAAAATTCTAGAAGAACAAAAGGACAAGAGGATAGGTTCATGCGCTTACCTCTCAATTGTTGATAAGGGTATGGTGTTGGGTGCAATGCGAAAGCTCCAAATGTCCTTTGGTGATTAGGCTCTTCAAAATGAAATTTTGCGGTAAAAACAAAATAACACCCCCCCATTAGAGGAAATTTCAACTCAAAATGGGCCTTTTAACTTTAACTCAAATTCCATGTCATCATGTGTTACCCAATGAAATTGCTTTAAATTCAAAATTCTATATAGGTCTTAAACACTTTTTTAATATAAAATTGGGGATAGGTATCATAAAAAAAACTACTTTTTTGTTTGTATTTTCAACATATCTCCCTGTGTTTTTACTCAAATTTTGATCGGGAGAGCTTGTTGGATGCGAAATTAAATTCTGCATCCAACGAGTACCCACTCGGAATACTTTTGATGGACCCCACTACCCCAAAAACAAGAAATACCTGAAAAAATGTGATGATGATGCCATCATCACATTTTTTCAGGTATTTCTTGTTTTTGGGGTAGCGAGTCTGTCAAAAGTATGCCGAGTGGGTACTCGTTGGATGCAGAATTTAATTCTGCATCCAACAAGCTCTCCCGATCAAAATTTGAGTAAAAACACGGGGAGATATGTCGAAAATAGAAACAAAAAAGTAGTTTTTTTCTTTTCTTCCTCCAAAATTAATAAATATTATTTTCTTATTTTAACTATTATTTTATTAATTTTTTTTAGGAGGCCCATTTTGAGTTGAAATTTCCTCTAATGCCCTCTATATTTATAAAAATAAAAAATCAATCTTTTAATGTGGTGGGTGAAAAGTATTTAATGCAATGGGGTTAAAAATTCATTTGGAACCAACTTCAAAACATGTTGTGTAACGCCGACACATGTCGACAGTTTTCTCCAAGTCTTCTGATACATCGACGGTGAAATTTGAGTTTTTTGCGATAGTTTCAGTGAAAAACAATGAGTTCCGCCGACAATGTCGGGAGAACTCAGTGAGAAATTCCGATAGATTTTATAGCATTGACAAAACTTAAAGAATTCTTTCGATGGGTTTTATAATGTCGAAAAAACTTAAAGAACTCTTCCGATGGGTTTTAACATGGCGACGGTTTTCTAAAACATCTCCAAACACTTGGCCGTAAAACCTTGGAAAAAAATGCTAATCTCTTCAATCGAATCAGAATCAACTCGCAAGTAGCTTGCAACTGTGTTGTAAAAACTCGCTGAGTTCTTCCGATAAGTTGACAAAAATTACCGTGTTGATCTGATACGTCAAAAAAAATTAATGAAACTTTCGATAGATTTGACTTGGTGGAAAAATTAGAAAAACTCAAAAAAACTGGTAGCAAAAACAACCTTGACAAACCTTGTTAACTTCCTTGATCAAATCGAAAGTAACTCACAAGTTACTCAAAACCGTGTCGGAAAAAATCGTTGATTTCTTTTGACACATCGGAAAAACTTACCGAAATGACCATATGTGTCTGCAAAACTCGCTGAGTTCTTCCGATGTGTCACTACAAATCATTGAGTTCTCCCGATACGTTAGAAGAAAAATATGAGTTTTAACTTAACAAAAAAACTTTCTTGCTCAACTCCAAGAAAAAAAAACTAAGTGTTAGGATGAACTCTTTAAGAAGGAAAACTTATCTAAGGAAGCTTAAGATCACAATATAAGGAGGGGCCCTAAAATGTAAGAAATTTTGGGGAAGCAGTTGTAGCAGGAACAATTGGCGACTGATTGGCAAACACAGATATTTGAGAAACTGTCTTTGAAGAACAAGACTGATACATGGTACTTGATTATAGATATACAACAAGTTATTCAATGCATTTTTTGAGATGATTTAAGAAGGTAGACTTATCCATGGATGTAAGAGTTGTGCATCACATCAATTGTAGTCTTTTGGGAGTAGGGTAACCAGGATTAGAATTATTGATAACTCTATTGGGACCAAAATATGAAATTCATTTTACCTTTGTCTTTTGGTTGCCACCGGATATGACTCCACAGGCTTGTAAACAAGGTTAGACAGATATATTCGTTTGTTCCTCATTCCCATGCATGTTAGCTTTCTTTTGATGCTTTCTATTTTTAATGACATTTTTCCTTTGAGTATTCCTTGATTGCTTCTTCTACTTTGAGAAACTATCTTGGGTTCTTCCATCCATAATGTCCTTTTGTGTGAGTGATAAACTTGTTTCAAACTCAAGGACAAAGAAGAACCTCTTTGAGCAATCCCTTTTGATTTGTTGGTTTTGTTTTCTATCATATCTTCTTAGATGTAGGTTGTTTATATTGGAATTTCAACTCTTTATTATAATCCTTTTGGCTTTCAATTTGTAGCATGGGATTATTTTGAATTCCATACATCTATTAGTCTTGCTTCCTTTCCTTGGGTCTATCATGATTAGCTTCCTAGGACAGATATTAGTGTGAGGATGGGTGGATCACCAAGATTGTACTCTAGACCTCTTGAGCCTTAGTTATTTTACAGGGTTTAAATGGCTACAATATGGATTTAAAAATAGCTTCCCTTTGTACAATCTATCAGTAATTAAAGAATCTCAATTTTGATAAAAAATTTACTGCACATGACTTCCTGTAAGCAGTTCTTGGATTTCAAAGAATTTTACGATTATTCAGATTCCTATGTCTTCAAGCATAAAAAATTGAGCTGGTTTATTCTAAACAAACTCAATCAAACTAAAGTAAATCAGAAAAGAAAGAAAACTAAAGTAAAAAACAAGAACATAAAATAAAGGTTTTATTTATGTTTGAAAAGGATTCCTAAAAAGAACTCGGTGAAGTATGGTTTGAGAACAAGGCCATTAACAAGAAGGTTCTCTTCCTATCCTTGTAAATATTGCAACTTATAAGTTGAGGGCCAAGATTGTTAGCAATATGACAGGGGCCAACCCGTAGATGTTGAAATTTGGTATGTTTTCCCTTCTCGTCATGCGGGTGATCTCACTTTAAAACAAAGTCTCCTACTTCAAATTTCACCTTCTCGGATTTTCGCTTATCAAACCATATCTTGACAATGTCTTGATATTGGTCAAATATCTCTTTAGACTTTTGTCTAGATTCTTCATGTTTTAGTAGAGTGTTAATGTGTGCTTTTAAGATTTCGCTACCAGATCCCTGAGAGGCTTGAGCTAATTGCGAGGATGGAAGCATAATGTTCGGGGGTAAAATAGCTTCCTTCCCATAAACTAGAGTATAAGTGGACACTCCTAAGGAATTATTTGAGGTGACCCTATCTTCCCATAGTGTGTTGGGAAGTGTTGTGTGCCAATTCCTTTGATTTTCAATAACAGTTTTCTTCAAAATTCATATGAGGTTTGTGTTTGTTGATTCTGCTAACCCATTTCCCCGACGATAATAATTTGGTGAATAATGTAATTTTATTCCCTTTTCACAAGTAAATTCAGTTATCTTAATGGATGAGAAATAAGATGCATTATAAAAAAACAGGGGAAATTGGAACCCCAAACCTGGTCATAATGTTCTCTTGCAAAAATTTGATGACCACATCTTCGTTCACTTTGTGCAGCTGAACTGCTTCAACCCATCTTGTGAAATAATTCGTAGTTGTGAGGATATACTGATTCTGTAGTGAAGAGTTTGAATTGATTTCTCCAATGATGTCTATACCCCACTGCTCAAATTGTTCAGATATAATAAAAGGCTGTAATGTCCCAGCTGCTTTTGACAATATACCACCACTCCTTTGGCACACACCACATTTTCTTGCATAAGCATGAGCATGTTTGAATAGTGTTGGCCAATAGTAGCTAGATCTAAGAATATTATGAGTGGTATTATCTCCAGAGAAATTCCCTCTCGTAGGGATGTAATGCAATTCCTTAACTAATTTGGATGCATCTTCTCACTCAAGACATCTCAGAAACACTCCATCGTACTTTTTTCTAAAGAGAACTCTATTGATTATCTGGTAGGAGGATGCCTTCAAACGAAGTGCCCTTCATTGCTTGGAATTCCAATTCTCTGGTAAATGTCCTTGCTGTAGGTAATGCATTAAATATCTCTACCAAGATTCAGGAGTAGTGAAATTGGGACATATATCAATAAGGTTTAATTATGCTTCATTCTCCCAATCATAATCCTCATTAGCATGACCATCTGCAATCAACTTGAATAGCCCTTGACCTTTGATGATAGTAGCTTGTTTGAATTCTAAATCATATTCTTGCAATGTTGTCACCTAGTTTCCTCTTCGCTCACCCAATTATTTCTGTATGAAGAGGGACCTAACAACTGGATGAGGAACGATAACTTTACTTCTATTTTTCAAAATATAAGGTATGAATTGTTTCACCGCTTGAAAAATTGCATAAGATTGTTTTTCTACGATAGGGTAGTTCAATTCAGCCCCTTGTAATCCAGTGCTAATAAATGATATCAGGTATTCATCTCCCAATTCTCCTTTCTGTGTGAGCACCGCTACAAGTGGGTTGTCTGAAGCAAAAGTATACAGAATAAAATAATTTTCAAAGGTAGGACTCCTTAGAGAAGGTGCATGATCTATTGTTGTTTTGATGTCTTTAAAATAGACCTTCTTGACATCAGTCCATTTGAACTACATGCTTTGCTTCACCATTTGCTGCAAAGGTTTCACGATTTGTGCAAAATCCAGTACAAACCTTCCAACAAAATTTATTGTACCCATAAATTATTGCATATATTTTTGATTACGGGGTAAGGGAATATAAGATATAGCTTCAACTCTCAATGGGTCTATGAAATGATATGACCCAACAATTTTTCTTCTAGAACCGCGGAGATTCTTTTCTTTGGATTTAAAGATATGTTGTATTTTCTATAGAGATCAAAAATATGTTTTAAGTGAAAAGAGTGATCTTCTATTTTCTTAGAGAAAATTGTCACATCATCTAAGTACACCACTACACAGTGGTCGATTAGTCCTTGAAATGTGATGTCTTTTCCCTCTGAAATGTAGCTCCAACATTTATGAGGCCAAATGGAATTCTCCTATAAGAAAACATTCCCCACTTCATGCGAAATGTAATCTTCATTCTATCTTGTTCGTCCACCAACACTTGGTCATAACCTAAAACCCATATAGGAAGGAGAACAATTCCAAATATGACACCATTTGAAGAATTTTCTCCATCGGTGGAACTAGATAATTGTCTTTATCTAAAGCTTTGTTCAGATTTTGGAAGTCAACACACAACCTTATTTCTCTCGACTTCTTTCTTAAAGGAACCAAATTAGTCACCCATTCAGAATTTCAAACCCTAAAGATAATCTTTGCATCTAGTAACTTCTTTACCTCATTTTAAATTTAAACATTCTAACTTTGGATGCATTTTCCTAAGTTGTTCCTGAAATGGTTTTTGCCTCTCTTGATAGGAATTATATGTTGAATGATGCACATGTCATATGTCTTTAGGTATTCATATTACTAGGAAAATCTATCTTTATATTTCTGAAACAAATTAATAAACCAACTCCTTTCTCCAGGAGAGCAACACTTTTCCATATTTACGTACTTGGGTTCAGCTTCCTTCCCTAAATTTATCAATTCATATTGCGTGGATGAACTGTTGTTTTTGATGTTGGCTCTTTTTCTGAATTTGTTATGTAAATCAAACATTCCTTCCAGTGTCCTTACTCCTTTCGGCATGAAATTTCCTTTGGTTAATTCACCATTTTGTAAATCTGCCTAATGTTCTTCATCATCAATCACAGATTCTTTGAATGCTTCATCATTTATCAGAAAATCGATAAATTGTTCATTGTCATCAAACACCCTCAAATTTGTAATATTATCTGGATTGATGGCCTGAAAATAAGTTCAATAGAACACTTATGACTAGTAGGAACTAACCTGGAATCATAAGTAGCTAAAAAATCAGATGCAGCATTTTGTAATCTAGGAATTGAGTTTATATTAAAAGCATTAAAATGTGCTTTCAAACTCCATACTTCAGCTTGATAACCTTTTAGGTGTGGCGATAAAAATGAATTGTGTCTCTAACTTTCCTAACCACTATCTTAGAATCACCTAAAACTTTTAAATTCTTAACATTAAGCTCAATGGATTTCTTCAGGCCCTGGACTAGAGCTTCATATTTAGTGGTATTGTTTGTGCATTCAAACTCTAATCTACAAGAGAGAAAATGTTTATTCTTATTTGGATCAATTAGGATGCAACCTAATCCTGATCCCTCTTGTGTTTTAGAACCATCAAACTATAAAAACAAAAATATATCTTCTAAAACTACTTGGTTAGTATCATCCCCTATGTTAGTAACTAAATTTACTATGTTACAGTCAATATCATCAGTTCATGAAAATTGAAGGAGATTGGACTACATGTTCGATTCACAACTGACTTCTTTAGCTTGGTAGTTCCTTGGTTCGAGCACTAAAAAGTAGTTTCCCAAAACTGAAGATGAGAAGTTTATAGGTTCATTCTTTTCTTCCAACTAGGTTACATTCTGCTTCATATGCGGTTCTCTTAGAATCTTAATATGATTTTGACTATTTTTGTATGGCAGCCACATGTGAGACCATTCAGTTGCAAAGTAACCATTTAGTTTCCTTGACTAGTACTTGCTTAAAATTAATCCATAAGCTTTCGGTATATCTACTACTATGATATCTATGAACTGGCAAACTCTAGGATCTACAGATAATCAAATCAACACATATTTTATCTCCCTTATGAATTTGATAGCAGATATATCTAGTTGAATTATCTAAGATGGGGATGGTGTGGGTTGACGATTAATATTCTCACATATTGAAAGTGGCATGACATTTGATGAAGATCCAGAATCTACCAAATAGTTATGTACGTTGTGATTAAAAATCTCAAATGATTGTAGAACAGGAAAAGTTCGAGATTTATATTTTCCTCCAATGCTTGCTTCATTAACTTCAATATCAGATTCAATGGATTCTGGGATACTAGTGGGATGTGGGTCAAAGGCTTCCAAATTTATTTTTCTTTAGTGAGGTAGATTTCATAATTCAAATAGATAAATATTTTCTTTTGTTTTCTTAATGTCTTTTATAATATCATACCCCGTATCATGTTCTACCAAACATTTTCTAGTACCTTCTATTTTATTTATCATGGTATTCACAGGTTTGTTGACAACTAGGTTTGTCTCTCTCATGTTCACCGGATTAGACTTAGGTCCCAAGGTTTTATTTTTCCCAAAATGTACCTTATTTAACGAAAAGTAAAAATATTCCTAGAATCTTTCTTATTTTGGGCATAAATTTTTGCTCGTAACTTGGAATTGGGCATACTTTGGACCATTAGAAATCTCTTGAAATTATCTACAACTTTGTTGTTTTTAGTGTTTTCCGGTTCCTTACTATTTTTCCGGGGTGGACATTTTAGTAAGAAAACATATTTTAAAAGATGCTTTCTTATTAAAACTTCTGCCCCAGAAAAACAGTAAGGAATTAGAAAACACGAAAAACAGAAAAGTTGTATAGAATTTCCAGAGCTTTCCAATGGTCCAAAGTCCTCCAAATTACGAGTTACGAGAGAAAATTTATGCCCAAAATACGGAAGATTCCAAAAATATTTTCACTTTTTGTTAAATAGGATACATTATAGAAGAGGGTAGAATGTTATGGTGTTGTTTGAGTAGTACTGATAATTTTCTTCATGTTTTCTTTTATCTTCTTTATTTTAGGTAGTACTAAAATGTCATCCACTACCGGTCCTTTACCTCTAGTTGTAACATTAACTGACGACACTTGAATATCCTCAATAGGCTCTTCTTCGTTCAACCCCAATGTAGGTGCCCAATCCCATAATACCATTGTGGTTTCTTCATTTGTTTCTTCCGGCTCATTGTCTTGGTCTTCATCCACCTCAAGCTCTGTTAATTGGGCATCTAATAGTTGATTCATAACCAAATTCATTGAGTTTATCAACTACAAGAATTTTTTTTCAGAATGATGCTCTTGATGGAAAGTACAAAAATGGTCCATGCCTACTTCATTAAAATTCAAAACAACAAAATTAATTAAAGGCCGTTGAGACTGTCCACTTTCTTCCCTTTTCTTGTAATAAGGATTGAATGTCTTTCTAGATTAACTATTTCCCTTGTCCTTTTCCAAGTCTACTATCTTATTTGATAAATTATGAACCATCTTGACTACATTCTCCAACTCGTTCGGGTGCTCTTCCTTGGGTTTGGTTAACAACAAAGGGTTTTTATCGGCCGCTGGTTTTACTTCTATTTCTGAAGTGTGTGTTTTTATACTATCAAGATCAGCTTACACCTTGTTGACTTCATCATAATTTTCTATCAATGTAGGTTTGAATTCTCTTTTCACAAACATTGCTATAGGGGGATATAGTGTTGTAGTATAATATTCTACCAAAGACTCTTCAGCTAGTTTTGTTGCAGCACTAAAACTGCTTAGAAGAGTAGTAAACTTCTGATTGAAATTTTGAACCTTTTCTTTCTTCTCCATCTTCATAAACAATAATTATTTCATAAGGGTAGCGTCAGTTTCTTGACTACCAAATTTTCTTTTAAATACCCTTTCAAAGGTGTCTCAGTTTGTTACTGAATTGGCTTGTAGACTAAAAAACCAAGAAGATGCTTTAGGCTCAAAAGTATATGGAAAAAGTATGCATATGACATCTTCATGTTCACCATTTAAAAGTTCTAGATCAAGATAAAAAAATTTCAAATGGTCTTTTGCAAAAATTCCTTTTCCAATGTCAAACTTCAGTAGCACTCTGTTTGGGTTCTTGGGAAAAACACACAAAGGTGCAGCCATATTAAGTGGTGTTCTGGACCTTCATGCCGGTTGATTAACAACAACCATAAATCGAGGAGGAGACTGTGGTGGAGACTGAGTTGTAGGATACTCTGGTCCCAACTGATCAAGAGGTTGGATGATTTATTGGATAGATAGATCCACCAACTCTTCCAAATTTTCCACAAGGATAGAATCTTGAGTATAAGAAATTGCTTTCTTGGGAGCCTGCCTTCTTGATAACGCAGGGATTGCTTTCAATCCTCCAAGTTTATTAACATAAGATCTTATGTGTCTTCAAAAGTGATCAACTTCTTCGAATGGGACAGTGTACAGATGTTCTGAACCTTCTTCTTCAGAACTTAAGTTTTCTTGTTCTTCAAGAACAAAATCTTCAGGAAACGTAGTTTCAGATGTATTTGCAGTGGAATAATTTCTTGCAAATGGAATTCCTCTTCCAACCATGCATTGGTGACCCTCCTTCTAGCACAAAAAATGTTGATGCCAATAAATTTCTCAGGTACCAACAGTAGGGATTCTCCCCAATAATTGATCCCAACTATATCGTTCACTATTTGGTATGGGGAACCCGTCTGGTTAACGGTCTGGCTACTGTAGATCTAAGGTTGTCTAAATATTTACCACTTATGGCCCGATCCACTGTTTATGCAATTTTATTTAAATGAATGAAATGTAAATTCCTAAGCTAAGTGCAGGTGACTGATGAACAATAACCTCATAAGTGATGTGTAGGTTCTTACCTATAATATTATCATTCTTGCTCCTCAATCACTTCTATCGATCTAAATCTAAGCGAATTTATTATATTCTAGATTTATTCTAAACTAATCTATCCTATTCCCTTGGGGAGCAAATTTAAAAGAAATAGAGTAATCTATTGTAATTATTCATAATGAATCTTGTAGATAAATGTTCCAATTCCATATGCATAGTTACAACAAAAATATTAACAAAGATAGCTTTGAAATAATAAAGTATTCATTACTCGATTTATGCAGAGAATTTTATACAAAAACCAAAACCCTTCATTATTAAAGAAATAGTTCATAAAAGTCAAAACGATCTCACTATTGTACGAAAACCAAAATAGAAGAAATTCCGCTTTTGAAACTTCACACAATCCATGTAAAAGTCCGTGCAATCCTTTCCCAACAAATATGTCCTTCTTTATTAGTAGAAAAAATCAGTTCTCCTTACAAATAAACTCAGCCTTCTTGTGCTGGTGACAAGTCTTTGTATTCTCCCCTCTACCTCTATTTATAATACAATTATAATGACTCAACGACTTCCCTAACGTTAGGAATTTTGAAATTTCTTCTTTTAGTGCTTTGCACTAGAAAAATGACAAAAATACACAAAAATGTCAAGATACATAAAAAGACAAAAGGTTCAAGCGGGACTAGACGAGATGGAAATATATCCCCCCCACGCATTGGCTTCCTCTACAAAAGTATGATAATTTATCGGCTCCAACATCTGCACGATCACTTTGTGCATGGCCAACTGTGTCTCTACATTTGTCACTATTGCTGGAGGTAATCTGTACAGGTACTCCAAAACATATTTGTTGACAGAATCTTGTGAAACCCAAGTCTTAATATCTTCTTCATTAATGATTTCAATTTTTTGAATGTATTGTTCATCTTCATGCAGTCTATCTTGTATATACGCCACATGTTGATCCTTGTTTGGGAAGTCATTGATCTTTGCAGCCGAAGAAAGTTGGCATCTTTCATGGACTTGGTGCATCTTTTTATAGAACTCAATACATTTTTCCAAAGTCTTTTCGATTTCATTGTTCAATCTTACAGAAGCTTTTCTACAAAATTCCAGGAGTGCCATTTCTATTTTTAGGCCTCCAAATGTATTCTACAGAAAGTGTACGCTAAATGTCAAGTTGGCTTCGACCCATGTCAATTGGCTTTGAAACTTTTCAACAAATTTTATTAGTCTCATCCTGAAATTAAGTGACTCTACTATGATTTCATTTAGTCTTCTTTCTTCCAGCTTGACCTTATATATCTCATCCGTGAGACTTACTTGAACTTGGTGTATCTTTCTCTGGATTATGCAGGCTTGGTCACAGAAAGGGGTGATGTCAGGCTGCCTCTCATTGGCTACTTTAATTTGAGTTTCAAGAGATCCCTTCTATGCCACCAGTTCATTTACTTGGGTTCTTAGTTCCCCCACTTGTTGGCTTGCCACGGATCCCTGTGATTCTAGTTCTGAAATTTTGTCTTTAAAATCTATTTTCTCTCCTTCCATAATGGTCACCTGCATCTCCAATGCATCCTTTTCTATTTCTAAATATTGATACTTCCTTTGCACTCTTTCCTTCTCAGATAAGATGGAATTGTGTTTTATTTTCAATTCTATGCCTTCTTGTTGTAATCTCACAAATCACAGAGGGTTACCAATAATACACATCGAATCATATAGACATAACAAACACAAGAGACAAGAACATAGATAAGGAAATAACATATTATATTATAACATGAGGGTCCATACATACACAAAAATAAACCGAGTTCTCATCTAGATCAACAACCTAATATACATGATTTACAAACGGTTGCATATAAATACCTTTCGGTTTAGTCAACCGACACAACCTTATGCGGCTGACCTAATATCCAATTAGTTGGCTATTCGACTAGTCGGCTCACTGACTAGCTCCTCCAACATCTCCTTGAGGAACAAAATCTTTCTTCGTCCCGAAGAAATAAGGGAGCTACTTCAACAGTGTGCTGTCTTAGGTAGTTGTTTCTGGTATTGTTTGTCTTCATGGACTATGTCGTCATATGGTTGGTCATTTCTGTACGCATATTTCCACAATTGCTTATACTGTAACGGCCAGTTGGCGTTGAAATTCTATCCAGCTTTGTAATACTTTCTGGATGTCAATAGTCAATGTTGTGATGCTTGACAGAGTTGACATCGTTTCTTGGATGGAAAGGTTTGTAATTCTTTCTATGTCGGGTCCCGTGAATTGAGATTTTTCCTCTGCTGCATCAAGTAGTATTTTCATCTATGGGAAAATTGTGTCCAGTTTGTTGAGGCTCGGTAGTGATTGTTGTACCCACTAGTGTGCTTGTCTCTTCAATTTCTGCAGTTTGGTTGTTTCCAATACAATCTGCTCTTGTATTTTATTCATCAATGTTTCTTCCATTCCTCGTCTCTTTTCTAATACTTGAATCTGCTCACGAGTCTTACGGGTCTGCTGAAATAATTGTCCGTAACAGGTAGGCCAATCATGGAGCACTTCATCTGTGATGATAGATTCCTCTAAATGGTCTTGTAACACTTTGTGAGCCTCCAAGAATGTTGTATACTGCTGCCTGAGTAGTCTATATGTTTCATCTATTTGATATTCCTTTGTATTTTGTAGATGTGATTGTAGAGTCGACACCATGCTTTCAAATAGCTGGTATACCTTTTCAAGCAGCTTGTCAGTGTCGGCCTTTAGAGGTCCCAGTATGATTGTTTGGATCAAATTCCTACATTTTTCCAGAAACTCGATTTTTTCTTTCTTAGTGTTGTCGATCTACTCTCGTTTATTCTGGTTTCTTACTGTTGCTTCTGTGGCGATAGTTTCTATGAGTTGACCCAACTCTCCATCTTTGAGTTTCTTTGTGTCGACTGTAGTAGTCGATCCGAGCTGGCTGATGTGGATCACTGTCAGCTTTGATTCTTTGTGGTGTTCTTTCTTTTTTTGTCTTTTATTTTTCTTTTGTGTCTATGCTGGTATGTCTGTTGTTGTGTCTGTGATTCTACAAGTGGTAGATTTCCCTGTGGGTTGGTTTTCTGGCTGTTGATCTTCATTGGTTGGTTTCGGTTGAGTTTCTTGGGTTGAACTTGTGGCTCGATATGTATATAGTGGATTTGAAATAGATGGTCCAAGGTTTGGTAAAGGTTCTGGATTGGGAAGTGGCGGTGGAGATGGTGAATAGTCAAGTGTAATTGGTGTAGTGGGGATATTGTCAATCGATGGTGGGTCTTTGAATTTTGGTGGTGAATTGTATGGATCATCAGAGAATAGGTTGTCGATCACCTATTTGATATCTTCCTGGTTATCTTCTTCTTCATCTCTTGCTAGTTCATTGGCTAGTGGAGGGTGTGAGATGTCAAAAGGAATAATAGATGAGGTGTGGCTTGTGGCAATTTGGGAAGTCTTTTTAGGGTTCCTCAGAAATGTGGATTTGATAATTCCCATAGATCTTGGTTTCTGGGGTATCTGACCAATTTTCCAAGAGAGGATCTGGCATGATGCACTAGCTTCAATTAGTGGGAATTTGGTGGTAATTCTCTGAACAGAGGTGAGTAGTTTAGGTAATTTTTCAATGTATGCTTGGAAATCACCGTCCTAATCGAACCGTTCTTTCAGTGTCTCCGGCATAGCATTCTTACAAATGTCGACCAGGCTTATGGTGGGTATCTGTGGGGTGTCTTCTTGTGTAATCTGGGTTGTAGATGGGGGGGGAGGTGTAGAAACTAAATCAACAATGTTCTCATCAACTAAAATGGTTGCAGTTTTTACCTTTTTTGGTCTCCCTTGCTTAGCTCCTGCATCGACGAACCGTTTGAATTGTATTTTGACCGAAACTTTGTTTGCTATTATGTCTTCTATGATGTCGACAGTAGCAGCCAATAGTTCTTCTTCATCTTCTGATTCAGATAGGAGAAGTCTACGCTTCCCCTTCCCTTTTTCCTGAATTGCCTTCTTTTTCCTTGAGGCTTCTATTTCTTTTGCTATTTTCCTTAAGTTTTCTTTTGTCATAGTATATTCTAGATTATCTGATTTGATGTCTTCTTCTATATTCTCTTCTCCTTCTTCCTGTCGGTGAGCTGGAATGATACTTTTTTCTATCGGTTTGGCTACCTGATGTTCAGTCGGTATGCCTCCTGTTTGGATAGGTTATGGGACAATTATCAGTTGAAGCCTGCTGGTGTCCTCTGCTAGTATATCATCCAACATGAAGGTACTGATATGCAAATGAAGTTCATAGTACTCCTCTTTTTCTTGGTCGATCAATGGTTCTTCAAATGGTTTATTTATTTCTTTGGATTTTGCTGGTATTGATAGATTTGTATTGGATTGTCTAGCTAGATCTCAAAAAATATCTTCGACTATTGGATAATAGTCGAGAGGTTTAGCTATTGATTTTTCCCCTTGCATGTATGAGACTGTCGTATGGTAGAGCTCAAGTTGAATATGTGTTGTTTTCGGTAGACTTCTTCGGATGTTATGAGGCACCCTCCATCTGGTTGTCTGGAGTTTCATGTTTTGGAACCAGTTTTCCAGCATTACTTTACCATTTTCCAATTCTTTCAATGTTCCATTATGTGAAAATGGATTGAATCTCCACATGTGGTACTTGTGTGGTTATTGGAACTTCTTGTCCCCGACTGGGCACAAGTGGTACATTGCTATCCAGATTATCAGGGATGGGAACCTTATAATCTCGGTCGACTCCTGACATTTCTCACATATAGTCTTGAGCATGTCGGCAACATACTAATCCCAACAATAAATTTTCCCTGTGCATGCTATTATGTCGACTACTTCTAGCATGTCTAGCTTCAGTTAAATCCCTTGACCTGTAGGAGTGAGTCCCGTTGCTATGATTTTGGCCACGATTTACGGCATTCGAGCTTGTATTTGATTGATCATTATCCCTTTCAAGTTCTTCCCTATTGGTATTCCAGTTAACCGTTCTACCAGTCCTTATTTTATACCAACAAGGATAGGGTCACCCTGATTTAAGAGACCGGTAAGTTTGTATATAACTTCCCCAGAAATTTCGACTAGTCGGTCGAAGTAAAGTTTTCCATTGTGATACCTACTAATGATCAATTTCACTGCTATTTATTTCGTTCCTCCAAAGCTTGCCATGAACGGTGTGTTCATGTAACTAATGATGGTACTGTGGCTTATCTTCTATGCTTCTGGTGTCATTTTCTTGTCCATATAAGCCCATTCTTTGATTTTTGCCCATGTTTCCGCCCATGAGGTTTCCTATACCTTGGAATTTCTTATATTTCTTAAAGTGGGGTTTCAGCAGATTGTAGTTCTTTTGTTTTTGCAGCTGCAACTCTGGTTTGCTTTGGGGCCATCTTGTCAATCTCTTGGTCGGCTTTTATTACAGGGTTTCGGCTCTCAAATTTCTGGATACTTGGTTTTTTTATCTCTTAAAAATATAGTAAATGATCTTTGTCTAGCCTGATATTTATAGGTGGAGTGGGTGAGGTTTCTATTGATGGATGTATTAATGGTGAAAGTGATGGTCCAGCACGATCTATCGAGATTGCATTAAATGCGATTTGATTTTGGCGCTCCTTCTGTCCATAGTCATGAAGGCATGATTTGACCTTTGGAGTCATTGGTCGATGTCGATCATGCGAGCGGTCAATGGCAATATGTCAATGGGGTTGGTGTCGGTTGTCAAAGTGTTGGTTAATATATCTTTCGAAGTTTCATGTCATTCTGGTTTATGGGTGTTGGTTTATGTCTCTTTTATTTTATTTATTCATTTATATATATATATATATATATATTTGAACTTGTTTAATTTTTGTACCGTTTTAGTTGGGCACCATTAACAAGTTTCTGAAATATTATGCCTTGTAATGTCCATAGTCGGATTGATCCATTGGAATGAATTTCATTGACAATGTAAGGTCCCATACATTCTATGTGTAAATTTTTGGGTTTTCCTTTTACTCAACTATTGTACAGTAAGGCAAGGTGCCCTATCGACAGATTTTTGTTTTTGATATTGCGATCATGCCAAGCCTTCTGCTGCTGTTTATGAATTTCTTGATGTTGTAAAGCAAGAAGTCAATGTTCTTATATCTTGCTTAGTTGCATTAGTCGATCCTTCCTGCCTTCTTCGACATCGACATGTAAAATATCTTCTATGATAGGTGTTTGCTATTGGAAATGTAGTGGAATGACTACTTCTTGGCCATAGACTAGTCGAAATGGTGTTTGGTTGGTTGAACATTTGTATGTTGTTCTGTAAGCCCATAATACTGTAGGGATTTTTTCATCCCAAACATCCTTGTTGGTGTTGCATATTTTTGATAAACCCCTTGTTAATGTTTTGTTGAATGCCTCTATTGATCCATTCGACTGAGGGTGATAAGTTGTACTATGTCGGTGGTCAATTTTGAACTAGTCTGTTAGTGCTTTGATAGTTTTGTTAATAAAGTGTGATCCTTGGTCACTAATTAAGGTTAGTGGGCATCCAAATCTGGTAATTATGTTTTCATAGATAAATTTAGCAGCTATCTCATTGGAACATGTGTCGACAGGTTATGCTTCTGCCCATTTGGTTGCATATTCTACTGTGGTTATTATGTATCTTGCACCTGTTCTTTTTACTAGTATTGGGAATGGTACTATGAATTCGATGGCCCAAATTTCAAATCTCAAACTTGGGTTTACTGATATCAAGGGAATTTCTATACTAGGAATAGGTTGACCTAGTCATTGAGATCTATCGCACTGGCTAACAAAATTTTTGCAATCCTTGTATAGTGTTGGCCACCATAGCCCTGACTATTGGATTTTCTTCGCAGTTGTATCTGCTTGAAAATGTCCTCCCGCCGGTCTGTAGTGTGCATCATACATGATATAATATCTTTCTTGTTCTAATACGCATTGTTGAGGATGTTGTCCAAGCCCATTTTATACAAAAATCCATTTATGAGGTTGTATGGTGCAACCTTCATATCTAAGATTTGTTTCTTTTCCGTGCTCATGCCCTTTGGTGCTTGACCATTTTCTAGGAATTAAGCTATTTCCTCCAATTTTGTTGGGACAACTTCTATTCGAAATAAGTGTTCATCTGGTAGGTCATCTTCAACTCCTATCGTCTCCTCTCCTGTGTCGATTCTCGACAAGTGGTCGGGTTCGACATTTAATTTTCCTATTCTAGAAATGACTTCAAATTCAAATTCTTGGAATAGTAGTAGCCATCGGCAAATCCTTCCATGGTGTAAAGGTTTGTTTACAATGTATTTCAATGCTTGGTGGTCAATATAGAATATGAAAGGGTTGGATAGTAGGAAATGTCAGTACTTCTGTAGTGCAAAGACCATTCCTAATGTTTCTCTCTCTATTGTCGAATAGTTTCTTTCTACCTTGTTTAGTTTTCTGTTGCTATAAACTATAGGGTAATCCATTCCATCATCCCCTGTTTATGTTAAGATCACGCCTATTGCTAGGCCTTATGTGTCGATATGTACATGAAATTTGATCGACTGAAGATAGGTGCCTCTACCAGTTTCCTTTTTAGTGTTTCAAATGATATGTTACATTCATCTGTCTAGTCGAACTCCTAATCTTCTCTTAATAGTTCTTCTAGTGGATAGGTCATATCTGAGTAGTATCTCATAAATTTCCTATAATATCTTATGTGTCCGAGTAGTACCCTAAATTGTTTTGGGTTCACTGGTGGTTTCAAGTCGAGGATAATCTTTATCTTTGCAAAGTCAACCTTGATGCCTTCTTTGCATACAATGTGCCCTAATAGTATCCCTATGGGAGTAAGGAATATGCATTTCCTTATGTTCAGAGATAGCTAGATTTGTCCGCATCGTACCAACATGAGCCTTAGCCATTTGCAGTGATCTTTTAGAATAGAGTATATCATCCAATCATCGAAATATACTGCCATTATTATGTAGATATATTCTTGAAATGTTTTGACAATGATTCTCGAAAAACTGCAAGTGCATTTTTTAGACCAAAAGGCATAACTCTGTAGGCAAATGAGCTGAATTCACATACGAATGTCATCTTTTCATGGTCTTCTTTGGCTATTGGTACTTGGTTGTACCCTGTGAATCTGTTTGTAAACGAGTAACATTCATGTCCTGCAACTTCATTTAATATTTCATCTGCATATGGTGTTGGAAATGGGTCTTTTAGGGTGACTTTGTTTAGTTCTTTGAAGTCGACATATATCCTTAGTTTCATCGGGTCATGTTTCTTTGGTTGCACGACCATTGGGATTGCCCATTTCGATTGGTCAATAGGTTAGATGATTCCTACTGCAAGCATATTGTTGATCTCTTTCTTGACTATCTCTTTGTGTTTATGCACTAATTTGTATGGCCTCTTCTTTATAGGTCAGGCATCAGGTTTGATGTCGATCTTCATCTCATCCATTTCATGGACTAGTCCTTTGAGATCTTTGTAGTCTCCAATGAATACATCCTGGAATTATTTCAGTAGGTTTACTATTTCAGTCGTTTGTTCTTCGCTCCAATAATCATCGATTTTTTCCATTTTTGGTCGATCATCATTTGATATGTCAAACTCTTTAGTTTTAACTTTGGCATCCAACCATTCTGGTGTTTTAGCTTCATTGATCGGTTGACTCCCTTCTTTGAATTGTGAGAATGTAGCAGGAAAGTCTATTGCGGTCATTCGATCGGTATCTTCTTTGTTGGCTGTATCAACTTTAAGTACTGTGCGAATTGGATTTGTTGTTTTTGAGTGATATGATTTCCATCGAAAACTTTTCCCTTCCAGATTTTCGTTTTCCATTTGCAATCTTGTCGACTATGGTATTATCTTGGTTTGTATGTTATTACATGGTTTTGTCAATCGATCATAGTTTTGTATCAGAGTGTTGTTCCTGGTCGGTTCTATAAATGCTTTTAGTTGTTTTGTAGTTTTGACTAACTTTTCATTCTACGGTATAAAATTGAAGTCTTTAATGAAGTTCTCCCTAAGTTCGTTCCATTGAAATGTTTCGCCCTGTGCTTCCTCCATTTTATACCATTTGTTTTGTAAGTCAGCTAGCGTCAAGGGAAACAGGTGTGTTCATGTACGTTCATCTTTATACCCAAGTCTTCTCCATTCTCTTTTGCATGTTCTTATGTGTTCCTCTGGGTCTTTCCCTTGGATGAACACAGGTATTTATGCCTGTTTGGTTAGCTTCTTTCCTCTAAACCTTTCTATAAAGTAATTCGAAGATGTTGTCCATGTCTGCAATCTTGATTAATGGGTATACTACCATCATGCAGCTTGTCATGTAAAGGTTTCTACCAAGCTTTGTAGGTGTCCATGTTCACCTATGTTTTTAGATACTTGTTCTATATGCATAACTAGGGATTCCCTTTCTTTATACCTTGGGATCTGTCTGATACTTACACTTGTTGGGTTTAAAGTAGGATATTCCCTACTTTTCTTTTTGAACATTTTTGGGATAATGGAGACTAAAAACCATTGTTGGAGTGGTTTCTTCTGTACTACTTGAATGGTCCAACAACCTCTAGCTTGGGTATCGTAGTTTTCGACTTCCCAATCATATAATTCTATGTTTGAATTATATCCTACTAAATCTTGATTTCCTAAATGAAGCTGGCCATAAATGTTGGGTTCTGTGTGGTCTTCGATATTTTGTATTTGATATAGTTGTCTGATGTTGACTTCTTCATCAATGGGTTCTATCCAAGGTTCCCCTTGGGAAGGATGGATAGGTACTGTGACTTTCTGTCCATTCCCTTTTAGTTTTATCCTTTGTTTTTCTTGGGATATTGATGCTTTCATTTTTATTCCCCAAGGTCAAACTACTAAAGCTGGGAAGTAACTGGATCCTTCCTTAGGGTCAATAATTTAAAAGTCGACTTTGGTCGATATTCCTTTTATTGTCATATTGACATTTCTCCAAACTCCGATGGGTTTGATCAGACCTTGGTCGGATAACTTGAGGTATATTCCTGACTCATATAGTCGAGGTCTACCCAATTGTTCCCAAGTGTCACGAGTCATAATATTTACTTTTGTACCGAAGTCGAGTACAACTTGTCGAACATGGTATCCTTTGGTTTCTAGGTTGACAAGTGGGTCGGCATCACTCTTGTATTTTTGGTTTAGACTGCATATGTTTTTTTTGTTTTTAGATATTATTATTATGCTTCATATTATACAATAAGTCAATGAATTGAGATACCTCTTTATCATCTTGTACTAAACATATTAATTCTTTAACTGTGTTTTGTCGACTATCATGAGCTTCTTCCTGTCTAGCAAATTCTTTAAATATATTCGTTGCATCGTTATATAATTGTTTTTGTTTAGTTGGGTGAGGATAATCATTATTTTCTTTGATTTTACTTATACATGGATTATCATTCCCAATTTTTGTCCCTTGTCAAGTTACTATATGTAGGTTCTTTGTATTGATTACATCCTATTTTTGAACACACGACAAGACATTAACATTTTTATTTTTATTGACTTTGTCGAGCATGGTAGGACAATCCTCTAATGAGTGATTGCCTACACCATAGCTAGTACAAAACTTTAAATCAATTATATCCTTGTATGGACAGTCTGCATATCGATGGCCTTCTTTGTAACATGTAAAGCACTGGATGGGCCGACGTGGTAGATTTTTTCGATTTCCACAAAATCTTCCTCAACCTCCATATCCTCCATGATGGTTGTTGAATCGGTGCTCATATCGACAACCTTCATATATTTGATTATTTGTCTCATTTTGATCATTGCTTCGTTGGTTGTTATCATTATTCTGCACGACTGCGTTCGTCTGGTAGACTGCTTGGTATTTTTGTCGGTTCTTTAAATTTAAGTGGCAGTCAGCCATTGCGTGACTTTTTACTTCATAGATTGCACACTAATATTCTTTTCCATTTTTCATGTTATATGGGAAATATTTCATTGTGTGTTCTCCATGTTCTTGGAAGATGTCGCAGAAGAATTTTGTCTGAACAAATTGAACGTCCTCTCAACTTATGTCTTGCCGAGAGTTATCTTTAGTGTGTCTAGCCATTGAGAATTTTGTGCACCAGATATCCTGATTCTTGAGGTTCATCTCTTTCAATGATTTCTGCATGATTTCTAGCTATTATTCCAGTCTAGTATCCATGGAATATGCTGGGAAATATTTGTCCATCTATACTTGCAAAGCTTTGGTAAGTGCATAGTCATAAGTTTGAAACATCTCCAAGCTTATGTGCCGCCATATTTTCTGTGATAGACCTGCAAAAAACCACTAAATTAATAGTTTTTCGTCAATTACATAGTCTAGTTAGCTAAGGAGGTATTTCCATTGTTTGTCATATTCCCGGACATACTCTGCTGGCTTCTGAGATGTTGTTTTCAGCTTTTTGGCTGCCAGATGTTTTGCGTCTGGATTTTTAAAGAAAGACAAGAATTGTGCTTTAATTTCTATTTTATATGCTTGGGGAGTTCTCTCGATATAGGTCATGTACCATGTTAGTGCTCTTTTCCTCAAGGCACCGGTGAACTGTTCCATCTATCATTCTTTGACGGTAACTTGATTTTCCTCCCATATTGACTCACAGATGAACCAATGTCATCTAATATCTTCATCACCCTTGTATAGAGGGATATGTGTTGATCCATGACCCATGTCGGTATTGATGTCGCTGTCTCCTCCAGGAGGTGGCGGTGGTGGGGGTAGTGGGATCTTTTGTTTTTCATTTTGTGCAGAGTTGTTGTCAATGGAACTTTAATTCTTGTTAGTCATTTTGTTTATTGTTTCTTCTCCAACAAGCAGTTGGATCAGGTCGACTTCTCCTGCTGATATCCAACTGCACTGATTTGTCTGCAGGTCCAACTGTTCTATATTTTTCAAAGTTGTGCTTGGCAGGGGGGGTGCTCCTTCATGTGTCAAGTAAAGTAAGTGGATACTTCAGTTGGAAGGGTACACCTAAAGTGTTACCTAGTTTCCTTCCTCCAGTCGACAGATCACTATATGATTATCATCGTTCACCTTGTCATCTAGTCGTATCCATATACCAAACTCATGAGCTCTTATTCTTAGGTATTCTTCTACAATGGCTTGTATCCTAGTACTAGGATTCGTTGGAGACAGAGGTCTTATCTCCTAGGGAATTTCTATTTGGAGATATTCACACTGCTCTATCCACAAGTCTTCTTCCATGGGTGATGCTTCTTCATCCACACCTTCTTCCTGTTGGTCATGACCTGACTCTGGCGGATTTATTTCCTGGTTTTTCACCCCAATAGTCATCCCTCTTTGCAATGCTATAGCCTATTCTCTTCTTTCTTCCCTTCTTTTCAACCTCTTCTCTCTTTCTAATTTTTGTAAATCCACCATACCTTTGTGTGTCACTGTTCGTTTGATTTCCTTTTTAGGTTAACTTTTCATTGCTGGCAATGGTATCTTCTTCAGTCGACTAGAATCCTCTTCACTTTACCCTGACATATGTCCGGATACCCCCCCATAGCCCACCCAATTCTTTAGAAAGCTCATATAGTTTTGTTTATTTTCTTAGGAAGTACTCCCACTCCCTTTTGGCAATGAATTTTTCCCACTTTTTTTGTTTCTCCGCCCAATTAGAATTTGGTGGCGGTTCGTGTAGTGACGGACGAGGTTCTACGATATGACCCACTCCCTTTTCTATCAGGAATTTGAACAACAGGGTCGATAAGGAGCAAAGGAGCTGCTCAGTAAGGTTTGTATAAAATATTTGTTGAATGCTTTTGACCGAAGTTCTTTCTTCTACGGCTTGTTCCTCGCAGAATTCGTCTGTGATCTTTTCAAACCACNCATCCCCTTGAATCAATTTCTCCAGTAGCTCTTGGTCCTTAGTTTCTTCTGACTTTTTCATCCAGAACTTTTTTCAAAAGTTGGTGTACTGATTCTACAAACTTCTCATGTGTTTTAGTGAAGAATTTCTCCTTCTCTTGAGCAATGGTTAATCTGTTTCTCCTTATGTATTTCTGCAAATAATTTGCTATCTTACGCTCCCACCAGTTCTTAATCTCTTGTTATGATATCATCTGCTTATAGTCATTACGTTTGTATATGTACTACCGTCAATGGAACCAATGTTGTAATCTCACATATCACAGAGGGTTACCAATAATACACATGGAATCATATAGACATAAAATACACAAGAGACAAGAACATAGATAAGGGAATAACAGATTATATTATAACATGAGGTTCCATACATACACATAACTGAACTGAGTTCTCATCTAGCTCAACAGCCTAATATATATGATTTACAAATGGTTACATATAACTACCTGTCGGTTTGGTCAACTGAAACGACCTTATGCGACCGACCTAATCTCTAACTAGTCGGTTATTCAACTAGTCGGCTCATCGACTAGCTCCTCCAACACTTCTCCTCTTTCCTTAACTAGAGTATATTTCATTTTGAACATCTTTTCTTTATGATGCATGACATCCTCCACCATCTTGTTGACATTATCGGCAGTGGCTTGCGCGATTGCTATACTTATGGAGTCCAAGAATTTATGGTCTTTAATAGTTCCTTCCACGATAGTTTTTTCGGTCACTATGACCACGTCAGCTTGGGTGCCAATTTTTAATCATTTCCACGATATTCTGATGATATTTTTCTTTTCCTTATAAAACAATATGGTATCTAAGCATGCCATCATGTGATGCTTAGATGGGGTGAAAGGAATGAGCCCAATTTCTGCACGAGGAACATGGTCTCATGTGATTGCGTCACTGGATGAAGTAGGAGGATCCATCGGGTTGTCTTGGGCCGTGTCCTGGTCCAAATTTTCTCTGTCCTTGTCCTCCTCCTCTTTATTCTTTAATTCTCCAGTTGCTGTCTTAGCTTCCTTTTCCACTCTTTCTTCTTCTTCTTTCCATAATATTTCCTCTTCTTCTTTCCACCTCTGATCTTCTTCTGCTTGTTTCTTCTCAACTTCTTCCATATTTTTCCTTTATGCTTCCTCCTACTGTAACTTTAAGGCTTGTTCTTTTTGCTTCTCCACTGCATAGATGCTACCTTTGACCCTGTTGGTGCCACTTTTCTTCTTGAATCGCTTGTTCAACTTAGTCATTTTTTTGGCTACTCTATACACCTCTTAATATTTATCAAAGTGATTTGTGTATTCATAGCGTATCCCAACGACCACACAATGTTCAACATCCTTTCTGTGACTTTAATTTCTATGGAAACTCTTCTCCCCAAAGTGAAAATTTTCCAAATCTTTTACAAATTCGAAGGAACCTTTGACTTTAGTGAATTTGTAACTTCCTATGCAAAAGGGCAACGATGGGAAGGCTTATTTTTTCATGTCGAAGTGGAAGTTACCTACTCGATTTATGAACAGTTTCCTTACTGCTTCTTTATGGACTACATAATCTGTGGCATATTTTGGCAACAGTGACGGGGTTTTGGAGCCTCCATACATCCTTAGGTATGTTCCTTCCCGAAAGAAAATGTAATCCCCATTCTCACAAATCATGTCCATGGCATTATTTGACAAGGAATTGGGCACTTTGAGGAATATGAGCTCATACAGGGGCATCATAAACTCTTCACATATAAGCTTGTAGCAACTTTCATACCTATACCCTAGAGAATTTGATAGGAAACATATACAGGGGTCTCGGTGTGTTTCCAAGTGCACTCAAGATTGGGGAATGGGTGTCTGCATAGAATGCAGTCAATCAGGTAGGAGGCCATGTAAAATTCTAATCTATTTTTAGCTATCCCTCCCTAAGCAGCAGCTACACATGATGCCAAGCAACTTGATATGATATCTTCCCTGTTGAAAATTTTTCCTTCAAAGGCCACATAATAAATGAGTGGGATCCAAGATAATTTATAGAGTTTTCCATTTTCTTGGCCAAAAATACTATTCAGCATCAAGGCTATGATCTTGAACGGGGGTCGTAAGATTTTGAACTTGTATTTTCCTAGTCTCCTTTTGGCACAGTTGTCTCCCAGTTATCATATTATTCTTTGCACATTCCAAAATATCCAAATCTTCCTGGTTGACCCACTCATCAGTCTATGAAGTAGGAAAATTGCACGTTGATGTTATGTAGGATGGAGTGAAATAAGCAAAATATTCCCCCTCGATATTAGAAATGATCATTGTGGAAGGGTATGTCTAGGGAAAAATCCAGCCTATGACCTCTGCACATGGGAATAGCCCTAGGCACGTAGTTGCCTTATTATTTGAGAGTTTTTAATATTTTCATATAAGGACATTTATTCTAGACCGACATCAGGTACATTCTGGTCTCTAATCATCTGATTTATCTCCCCCCATTTGAACTCTTGGTCAGCTCCTGTAATGGCTTTAATGTCCTCAAATGTGAGCTTAGTCCCGGAGATGATCTCCACATTTGAATCGACCTCAGTGGCCTTAGCTTTCTTCTTGCTGCTCTTTTTAGGCATGGTGAGAGTTTATCATTTCCAAACTATCCTTTGGGAGATAATCCTTCTCGGTGGGAGTAGCAACTGAAACAAGAGCATAGTGAGAGATGTCTTATTAATACCATGGTTATCTCTAGTAACTTAAAACAATATGCATTTTGTATTAAACATGAAATAACTAGAATAAGAGGAAAATATACTAAGTATATGAGTCATTTTTCTTTCAAAATGAGAGTATGATCAGTGTCTAATATGATAAAAGAGAACAAAGTTGTGTTTACCATTCTATTGATGGCCACTTAGAGATATTTTGTGAGGCGAGGAGAGATAATTCCTTAGAATTTTCTTAGTCATTTTAGGCTTGTGACAAGTGCATACTCACAAATATTAAATGAAACCTTATTAGTATATGAGTATGTTCCATTGTGAGAGTTACAACATGTTGTTATCATATGTCCCCTTTTGTGTTCCTAATAGGTCAAAACACACTGAAAGCTGAACACAAATTGTTTTTTCTTTCATGCATATATTTTAACTTATTTTACCAAATTCTAAAGAGTTTACAAGTTTTACTTCCATCTTTTTGTTTATTAAGCTCAAAATCATTTAGGTATTGAAGGTTCTACCCATTATTTCCCTCAAAGGTAAGATAACAACTTAGTGAAACACAACAAAGACTTAAACCCTAAAACTGAGGAAACTTTGGTTTTCTCCTAATACCTTGAAGACATTCTACATAATGGCATCGATTCTAAGAAGGTCCGTAGGAAATGCACCCTTACGTATATGTAAGTTAAGGAGAAAATATTCCAAGGCTCCAGAGGATAAGAAGGCTTAGGGTATAAGTACGCCATAAGTTTCATCTTTTTTGCATACTCATCCCTTAATGTGCATGACCAAAGACTCACACAGGCCACGAAGCACCTATCCTGTTGGGATCGTGGTTTCTAACAATCAAAACATCCTCTTGGAGAAGGACTGAAACCGCACATAAAACACTAAGAAAAACTCCATGAAGGATGGAATAATGGTATGGAAGGTCTGTGAAACCTCTACACTCTCTTAGAAATGGGTTCTAGGGAATAAAAGTGACTGTGAGGCCAATCATATCTTCAAACATTCTTTTAGGTGACTTTATCCATCTGCTAAAAAATACCCTAAGGGCCGCAGATTTTATTATACTAGGAAACATGCTGTGGAAAAAGCGGGGAAAAATCTAACCATGCTAAAACTCTCTAAAACCCTAAACCTCCACCACATATATAGCTTTTAAACTTCTAGAAGAGAAAAAGGACAAGAGGATAGGTTCATGCACCTACCTGTCAATTGTTGATAAGGGTAGGGTGATGGGAACAATGCGAAAGCTCCAAATGTCCTTTGGTGATTGGGCTCTTCGAAACAAAGTTTTGCAGTAAAAAAGAGTAACACCCCCCCTCTCTATAGATATAAAAATAAAAAGTCAAGTTTTTAATGAAAAGGGTGAATTTTTTTTAATGCAACGTGGTTAAAACATTGTTTGGAACCAACTTCAAAAACACATCGCGTAACACCCACACATGTCGACAGTTTTCTCCAAGTCTTTCAATACATCGGTGGTGAAATTTGAGTTTTCTATGATAGTGTCAACGAAAAAAGATGAGTTCCACTGACAGTTTCAGCAAAACTCAATGAGAACTTCTGATGGATTTTATAGCATCGACAAAACCTAAAGAACTCTTTCAATGGATTTTATAACTTCAACAAAACTTAAAGAACTTTTCCGATGGGTTTTAATGTGTCAATGGTTTTCTAAAACATGTCCAAACACTTGGCCACAAAACCTTGGCAACAAATGCTAATCTCTTCGATCGAATCAAAATCAACTCGCAAGTAGCTAGAGACCATGTCGGTAAAACTCAATGAGCTCTTCTGATACGTTGGAAAAAATTGCTAAGTTGATCAGATACGTCGGAAAAAATTAATGAAACCTTCTGATAGATTTGTCTCAATGTAAAACTTAGAAAAACTCCAAAAAACCTAGAAGCAAAAACAGCCTCGAAAAACCTCGTTAACTTCCTTGATCAGACCGGAAGCAAATCGCAAGTAACCTATGAACATGTTGGCAAAACTCGTTGATTTATTCCGACATGTCGGCTAAACTTGCCAAGTTGATCTACTGTGTCGAAAAAATTGGATGAGTAGACCCGATGTGTCGGCAAATTGCATTGAGTTTTTTTGATGTGTTGATGAAACTCGTTGAGTTCTTCCGATACATCGAAAGAAAAACCTGAGTTTTAACTTAACTAAAAGACTTTATTGCTCAAGTGAAACTTGTCTAAGGAAGCTTAAGATCAAAATATAAGGAGGGGCCTTAAAATGTAAGAAATTTTGGGGAAGCAGTTGTAGCAAAAACATAACCCTTAGTTAGATACTAATGATTTGTGTTCCTTTTGTGTTTTGTACAAACTTTATGCTCACCATTGCCCCTATCTAGCTAAGGATAATCCTTTTTGGATTGAGGCCAACCAACATGAAGTGGCTAATTCCCCACAAGGGAATCCTAATCCCCCTCCCCCTCATATGACCCAATTGCAACCAATGGTCTTGTAAAACCCCATGATTACTAGGGGTTGTCACAACATAACATATAGTGCCTTATCCATATTTATAATTGCCTTCAAGTCATTATCATGATCGTTCTATCTAGCATCTTCTAATGATGTATATTGATATCAATATTTGAACTTGATGTAACCATTAGGGTTCGTCTACTTATACCTCTCATACCGATAAATTGAAATAACCCTGTTATCACTCCAAGAAACTACTTAGTGGTTATGGCTAAGTATGCTTGGTAACTTAATAAATGAATGTTTTTCAGTAGGTGGATCAATGGGATACCAAGAAAGCACAATGAAGAGATTAACTTATCAGAATATCTTAATGAACCAGTGCTTTTAGAAACTGTCAATCAGATGCAATATAACAAGAAAGGTATGGAGAATACTATTCAGATAACCAAGTACATTTGGAATGCAGGGTCAGATAACCAAGTACATTTGGCATGCAGGGTCATACTAAATAGTAAAGAATTCCTTCATTCAAGTTCATGAGCATAAAGTTGAGCTAAACTTAAACCAAGTACAGAACCATTCAAGTTCATGAGCATAAGGCTGAGCTAAACTTAAACAGAGTACAGAAAAGAAAGATGGATGAAAAGTCTGATAACAGTAGCAAAAGAAGACTGTGATTTTGTATTAGGATAAGCAATCAGTACATAGGCCAAATTCTCTCCAAAATTGAACCCCCTCGTTCAGCCTCAGTACTCAGACTTTATAGTCTTTACAAAGTAGTTTCAAGATCCTAAAAACATGGATCTTGTTTGAGTTAACACTAGTAAACTAGAACAGCAAATGCAAAAGACAGGGACTGATCCCTAAAATCAAGGAAATGAAGATGATTTGGTCTCCTTTCTTGTCCTTGGTGGTTGGTGAAGTGCAGTTAGCCTTCCAAGGCTCGGTGGACTTTGATTGGAACATAACAGAAACACTCTTAATGATGTGGCACTTTGATCTTAGAGCTGTTTCCTCAAAAGATGCTTCAAATTAGCCAAAACGCCCACTTCACTTTGATCTAGCTCAAAACTCCTGTAGATAATGATAAAACAATTTATAATTCATTCATTTTGATCAGCCTTCTGCCATTTCAGCGAACAAATCCGAGATCTGGGCGAAATATTAAGCGATCTGTGAAAATAGGCTTTCGGTAGCTAAGCCTTCTGCCAGTTTCAGGCGTTAGCTGCCGAAAGTCAGCCTTTTCGGCAGCTAATGAGCTCTTGGAGGCTCGCCTAAGCTGCCGAAACCTGTAGAATTCCTAAAAAAACTGCCTTTGGAAAAAATCAATTTTCTCAGCCGTCCGATGTCCATTTTGCATGTTCAAATAGTCGATAGTGATATAAAGATCATAAGCTATCCACTGGTGCTTTTATATTTGGATTTAGAGCTCTAGAAGGCTGTCGAAATTTCCCTGCAAGATCACGCAATTTTAGCAAAAAATTCCTCTTGAGTTATGGTTCAACAACGAATAAACCCTACAGGGCAGCAATGTGACATAGCATGGCTGGGCACTCGAGAATCATTTAATAGCAAGGCATATTGCAATAAACACATGGCATAGCAATTGGATTTTTAACCTTCAAAGAATTTGGGAGGATAAATTTCGGACCTGTGTAGAAAGAAGATCTTTTTGCTCTGTTATACACTTAATATTCTGGTGATTGACTGATTTATCCTATTCGTGAAGCTACTCAGGCTTCACTTCACATGTTGCTTATTATATGGTTAATGCATGTAACCTCAGTCCTGCACTTCATTGCAGCGATTTCCCATGTTCCTGGATTAGCAGTAGATCTAACAAATCTCACCTTATTTGTTCAACTGGCATTTCCAATGTCTGAATCGTATTCAACAAGCCATTGCTAGAAACATCTGGACTGTCCCTGGCAACATTAAGGTCCTTCACTTCCTTCATGCAAATGGCACTTCTGTAATATGCATCTTTGCTAGGACTAGAATCAATTTTATCAACAGAGCACTTTATTGTAGACTCATCCACGCTACCCTCTCCCTTGTGAAGTGCTCTCATAGCGCCATGTGCTACTCTTTTATCATAATGCGCTATCATGACAAATCCACAATGGCTGCATGCAATGTAAGTATGTGTATGATGCCATATTGCTCAAAAAGGGCCCGTGACTTAGTATTTTCAATATTGCTGTTCATGGAATAATAACTTGAACCTGTTTTCAAAGAACTTGGAATTGAAAACCAGCTACTTCAACCATTAATGTTGGAAGAAATTAATCTGCCAAGAACCTTGTCATTTGCATAAGATGAATACGGCATATGACTTGACATTGGAGCGTGCAAAAGCACAAGATTTTTTTTTTTACACATGGAAACATTTTCGGCAGTTAAGGCCATTCTGGTAAACCATCTTAGCTGCTGAAACTGACCTGTTTCGGTAGTTAAGTAAACTTCCACAGATTGAGTTCACTGCCGAAAGCAAAAATTTTGGATTTTGAAGCACAAGACTCACAGATATAAAAATTTTAACCCATTCTATCACCCAAAATGACGGTGTACTTTTTGGGAGATAACATCTGGCTCCTACTCGGGGATGGAATCCTCCTAGTGAGGTTCCGAAGAATCCCAGAACCAAGTAGTTCCAGTAGCCTTTAGCATTGGGCATGGAGTCATTAAGTCTTTAACACTGATCCCTCTGCAAACCTGTATCCCACCTGTAGCTTACATGCAGCCTGCTCTGCTTATTCAACAATCAACTGAAGATGATCTACGTGCTCATAAAAGATATTATTTTCCTATCTACTCCTACACTAACTAATAGGAGCAGCATGATCAAGTAACACTGGATTTCCAATGCAGCCATGTTAGATTGTGATTTACAGGCATCTTTGATCTTGACTCAAACAACAATGGAAGCCATATCATGTAGAAAAGATGTTTGAACAGAGGATAAAGACAATCTTCTTTTGGCAGAAAAATTTTAAAATCTATATTGCTCATGGACTCTAAATAGTCAGCAAAAGGATCATCAAAATCACAGAGCAATACCTCTTTAGACTGCTGATCCAACTGTAAATTAAAAAGATGCTGAAAACTGCCTTTAATAATCTCATTGTTGAATGCAGGTTGCTCGAGATCTGTTGGAGAAACACATAAGACGGACTGATGATCTAGACCTTTTAGATCCTCGTCTCCATCACTCTTTTCATACGTACTGTGATCTACCTTTTTCTACAAGTCTGGAAAATATGGGCTGCTCATAACATATGCTGCTACAACATCAACGCATTCAGGATCATGATTCATGTGTTCTAACTGAAGTTTAGACAGTCCCTGCAAATCTAGAAATTGTAGGCTGTATTCTTCAATCTCTGCAGATCTGAAACATCTTCAAAATTTCCAGAGAGAAAGGTCTGATCTTCATGACAACTAACAACAGTAGATGCGTTTGATATGATGTCAAAAGCATCACTAAGATTGTCATAGTGTGAATTGCTGATCTCCTGATCATGATGAATAGTATCCTCTACAGCAACATATTCTTTATGAGTGTCCTTAACCACAGCATGCATACATTTCTGATCATCTCTTTGGTGGACAGTTGGTATTTCAGAAGTAACCAAACCTTCATAAACCTCAGATGAAAACTGATCCCTATGATGGATATCTAAAGAAACTAATTCTTCAGATGGATGAAAAACAGAAATACTATTAATAGGAGAATCTTCAGCTCCTTTATCATCCATTTGTGGTTTATCTTGATGAGAAGGCACAGTATCATGAAGATCATTAGAAAGATGATGGAGAGATCTTTCCTTCTTTACATCTTCAGCCTTGTTATGCAAGTTAAATTCTTGACAACAATTATCAAATAAAATATCATTTGGAAAGAAATTTTTGCAACGCTCATTGAATGCTTTATGAAAGTCTTTCAAAGATGAAATACATGAAGGAGGTAAAGAAGAATACCATACACGTGCATCACCATACAATGAATACATGAACATCTTCATGCTGCAGATCTAATAGGTCCATGCATTCATGAAACTTGAGGAGGTGTTCAGCAGGATTATCATCTTTCTTCTCTTTGAAAATAGGTAAAAAATATCCCCATTCTGATATATCAGGTACTGCATGTGGGAAACCAGGAATTGAAGAGAAGTCAAGAGGTGCAAACCTCCGAGCCAAAAGAGAAGCAAATGCTTTTGACATCTGAATATTGTGGAGTTGCCACTGAATTCGTCCTTCATGGAGTCGCCAGATAGATGATTATAACCAATAAATGTCTACCCCTTGTCTATCATCAAAGAGTAGATCTATGTCGTCTCCCAGGAAGTTCAGCTTCTCAACTCGCTCCCCGGCAACGGCGCCAATTTGTTATCACTCCAAGAAACTACTTAGTGGTTATGGCTAAGTATGCTTGGTAACTTAAGAAATGAATGTTTTTCAGTAGGTGGATCAATGGGATACCAAGAAAGCACAATGAAGAGATTAACTTATCAGAATATCTTAATGAACCAGTGCTTTTAGAAACTGTCAATCAGATGCAATCTAACAAGAAAGGTATGGAGAATACTATTCAGATAACCAAGTACATTTGGAATGAAGGGTCAGATAACCAAGTACATTTGGCATGCAGGGTCATACTAAACAGTAAAGAATTCCTTCATTCAAGTTCATGAGCATAAAGCTGAGCTAAACTTAAACCAAGTACAGAACCATTCAAGTTCATGAGCATAAGGCTGAGCTAAACTTAAACAGAGTACAGAAAAGAAAGATGGATGAAAAGTCTGATAACAATAGCAAAAGAATACTGTGATTTTGTATTAGGATAAGCAATCAATACATAGGCCAAATTCTCTCCAAAATTGAACCCCCTCGTTCAGCCTCAGTACTCAGACTTTATAGTCTTTAAAAAGTAGTTTCAAGATCCTAAAAACATGGATCTTATTTGAGTTAACACTAGTAAACTAGAACAGCAAATGCAAAAGACAGGGACTGATCCCTAAAATCAAGGAAATGAAGATGAGTTGGTCTCCTTTCTTGTGCTTGGTGGTTGGTGAAGTGCATTTAGCCTTCCAAGGCTCGGTGGACTTTGATTGGAACATAACAGAAACGCTCTTGATGATGTGGCACTTTGACCTTAGAGATGTTTCCTCAAAAGATGCTTCAAATTAGCCAAAACGCCCACTTCACTTTGATCTAGCTCAAAACTCCTGTAGATAATGATAAAACAATTTATAATTCATTCATTTTGATCAGCCTTCTGCCATTTCAGCGAACAAATCCGAGATCTGGGCGAAATCTTAAGCGATCTGTGAAAACAGGCTTTCGGCAGCTAAGCCTTCTGCCAGTTTCACATGTTAGCTGTCGAAAGTCATCCTTTTTGGCAGCTAATGAGCTCTTGGAGGCTCGCCTAAGCTGCCGAAACCTGTAGAATTCCTAAAAAAACTGCCTTTGGAAAAAATCAATTTTCTCAGCCGTCCGATGTCCGTTTTGCATGTTCAAATAGTCGATTTTGATCTACAGATCATAAGATATCCACTGGTGCTTTTATATTTGTATTTAGAGCTCGGGAAGGCTGTCTAAATTTCCCTGCAAGATCACGCAATTTCAGCAAAAAATTCCTCTTGAGTTATGGTTCAACAACGAATAAACCCTACAGGGCAGCAATGTGACATAGCATGGCTGGGAACTCAAGAATCATTTAATAGCAAGGCATATTGCAATAAACACATGGCATAGAAATTGGATTTTTAACCTTCAAAGCATTTGGGAGGATAAATTTCGGACCTGTGCAGAAAGAAGATCTTTTTGCTCTGTTATACACTTAATATTCGGGTGATTGACTGATTTATCCTATTCGTGAAGCTACTCAGGCTTCACTTCACATGTTGCTTATTATATGGTTAATGCATGTAACCTCAGTCCTGCACTTCATTGCAGCGATTTCCCATGTTCCTGGATTAGCAGTAGATCTAACAAATCTCACCTTATTTGTTTAATTGGCATTTCCAATGTCTGAATCGTATTCAACAAGCCATTGCTAGAAACATCTGGACTGTCCCTGGAAACATTAAGGTCCTTCACTTCCTTCATGCAAATGACACTTCTGTAATATGCATCTTTGCTAGGACTAGAATCAATTTTATCAACAGAGCACTTTATTGTAGACTCATCCACGCTACCCTCTCCCTTGTGAAGTGCTCTCATAGCGCCATGTGCTACTCTTTTATCATAATGCGATATCATGACAAATCCACAATGGCTTCATGCAGTGTAAGTATGTGTATGATGCCATATTGCTCAAAAAGGGCCCGTGACTCAGTATTTTCAATATTGCTGTTCATGGAATAATAACTTCAACCTGTTTTCAAAGAACTTGGAATTGAAAACCAGCTACTTCAACCATTAATGTTGGAAGAAATTAATCTGCCAAGAACCTTGTCATTTGCAGAAGATGAATACGGCATATGACTTGACATTGGAGCGTGCGAAAGCACAAGATTTTGTTTTTTACACATGGAAACATTTTCGGCAGTTAAGGCCGTTCTGGCAAACCATCTTAGCTGCCGAAACTGACCTGTTTCGGTAGTTAAGTAAACTTCCACAGATTGAGTTCACTGCCGAAAGCAAAAATTTTGGATTTTGAAGCACAAGACTCACATATATAAAAATTTTAACCCATTCTATCACCCAAAATGACGGTGTACTTTTTGGGAGATAACAAACCCACACAAGTCGAAGAACTCTTGCACCTACCTCGTCCTACTACAAATGGTGTTCCTAATATCCCTAATATCCATTTGTGCTATATAGTGATTAACCCTGATACTAATGTAGCTCCTAACTATACCATTGTGCATGACTTGGCGCAGTTCCCTACCACCATGTCCATGTTATAGGTTCTTTGGAACTAGCATACACAACATAAATTGTTATTATCTACCTTAGGTGTAATCGATCCTTCCAATGTTTTCCTTATGGAGTTTGATTTCGATCAAGTGGAGCCTCGAATTCTCTTTTTAGTAGCTTTTCATATTCTTGTAACCATAAAAAACTTGGTAATTCATCATTTCATTATTGATGAAGGTGCCTCCACTTGAGTCATGTTTACTCATGTCTAAGAAGTTAGGTTCCTCCAAACTTGCACCATCCCTCATGACATTGTGCCCATACGATGGTCATATTGCTAAATTACAGGTTATTCTATAGAACAACCCAATATAATTGGTTTGGAAAACAATATTAATTGGCATTGAGGTTGTTAATGCTCAATTAGATTACAATCTTCTCCTTGGCCATAACTACATGTATGCTATACATGCATTTTCCTCCAGGATGTTCAAAGTTATGATGTTCCTAAATGAAGGGAATATTGTAAATATTGATAAACATACTTACTAAAATCCCAAGGGGATGACTTTTTCGGATCATGTGTTACCTACCATTGATAATATATTTAGAAGTCTTTCCATTCCCTTATTCATGAGAGTTATTTTGTGTTATATTTTTAACATAGAAGTATTTTTTCATCTCTTTCAACTTTATTTCATTATTTACTTCATCCCACAATCATATCATAATTTATTTGTAGTAGAAATAAAACAACTACCATTTAAATACAACCAAACACAAGAGACACAAATATTTTATTCTGGGAAACCAAATAAGGAGAAAACTAACACAATTTTATGAGAAGAAATCAATCCAAATTTCAAGTACAATACCAAATATGAAGATTAATCCCTAGCACAATATTTTTCTCTTATTCCACAAGAAACCCTAACAAACCTTGAGAGAGATAGAGATGATACGATAACCCCAAAAAATTCTTCGAGTGATATTCACTTCTCCTCCTTGAGAAGTGTGCACCAATTGAGAGATATGAGATTGATTAAATGTGTCAAATGAAGTGTGAGAATACTTCTATTTATATTTTTTATTTGACTTGATTTTCACTCTTAGGACGACTTGCACTTTTGTCTTCTTGGTCCAAGTTCCCCTTTGTACTATGGTATTTTTCCCTTTCTTGTCCTCCTCTTTCTTGGGTACTTCTTTGAATGTATTGTCTTGACTTCATTGGATATTTCTTCATCATAGAAAAGTTATATTGGTTGATGTCTCATCACATGTAGTCACATTCTTCATTAGAGTTCTATTGTTGATTTGACCATACTCTAAGAATTATTGGTCACTTCTTAGATCCAATTGTCAAATACAACATTAGATTATACTTTGTCTAATATACCAAGAGATAAGATCTCCTTGTAACACAAAAAAGTCATATCACTCTATAAGAATATATCAGTCCTGTTATCAAGCACTCCCATGCAAAGAGTACACAATGTGACATCTATCCTACCACCACTCCAAATCGACACATGACTAGACGAGGTGAAGCATCCGAGCCATCCATACATATAGTAAACACATGGCTAATTAGGGATATGATAGGGAAATTCTCTCCCTCAGTTGTGAATCCCTTTGAGAGAATGATCTGCATAATTTTAACTCAATGTTGGAACCATGGAGAACATTCACACTCCCTCTCAACAAGGGAGACATTCTGTGTCACGCCAAGCTCCAAAGCTCGGTGAGAATGTCCTTTAGTACTGCATATGTAATACATATGCATATGTACGATACTTATACTACCTCAACATCTGTATTGGAACTGAACTGTATATTTATTGCAACTACATATATACTACATTGTCTATTTGCAATTGCATATGTACTACCATATTGGTATCTAGTCCATTCACCTCTTGTGAATGTCTGCCACTCATCTATTAAGTCATCATGATGTCTGGTCCACTCATATCATATGCATGTCTACTTGCGCATCATCATGATGTCACATATCCAACAATGCTCCCTCTCACTCGGGGAGGTGTTCTCCATTACATGAAGTTTGGTGAGAATGTCATCTACCTACTCATCCATGGATATGCATTGGAGATTCACTACTCCTTTCTGCACCATGGCTGCAATTTTTTCTACGTATGCTATACTAAGTTCCATATAATCATTCTTCCTGCTAATCCAATATATCATAACTGATCCAAGATAAAATAATGCTTCAAGACACATTCTCTATCCGCTGCACTCCTATTGGTAAGAATCTGTATATCTTTTGCAAATTCACTTCATCACTTTAGATCATATTCAAATACACCATGTAGTTGTCTTAACACATGATTTTCTTCCACCCAATGTACATTCCTTGGCTCAAGCTGTTTATTTTAAAGCAAACATCTACTCTGGTGTTAACCAGGTACATCAAGGATCCACTAAATCTGAAGAAAAATCCCTTGGTTTTCCAGGTTGTCAACATAGGTATAGTCATGGACTTGCAGTCCATCGTCTTGAATATCTGAGGATATCAACTATGTACTCCCTTTGTCTGAGGTATATCTCATCTGGTGTCTGCCACACTGATCCAACCAACAGTTAGGATGTTGGAAAACTTCAACACAGTATAGAATTTTGACTACTTCAACTGCTTCGACTACATCGACAGGTTCAACATTGGCTTTGAAAAGTCCGAACCTTGACACAACCTAACTTGCTAAACCTCTACAGGTTTCACAATTAACATACATCATCTTGACATGCCTTGTCGGCATCTGTCAAAGATCGACAAAATACCTCTGTCTTTGCGTCGTCTGCAATGGTTGAACTTCCAAATCATTATAACTTCTTGTAACTGAAAGTAACATGTAGTCACCCAAGCATCTAAAAATTCTATATAAACATGTACATAATTATAACAATCAACCAACCTTCATGGAGAAGAAGTAATAATAGAAATTGGTTTTAATTCTTGCATATCGTCTGTGCGCATACTTTCTATCGATATTGTGTATTTCCCTCTTTACTTGTTCTTTTTCTAAGATTACACCATAATAGTTCTCGAGTCATTCAGTCTACTGTTGTCCCCAATATTCACTTGGCCATGACCTAGATCATTGGTATCATATCTTGATCCTGTCAATAGCTTAAGTTATATCAACACTTCTATTAACGTTATTTAACTTATGGATGTTCAAACACGCTCGCAAACTCAACAACATAAACATACACTTCCTTTGACTTCAGAAAATATTGCCAAAGAAGGAGACAATAGACATGCAACTGACGAGACAGAGCAACTCATAGAAAAAGCACTGGCTCACCATCAGACCGAAATGCTCACCTAGTTCAATTATTTTCTCATGCGATTCACTTCAAACTCTGGGGAATCCTCGATGTGACATCACTCCGATAAAATCAGCCCCTTCAAAGTGAAAATGAATATGGACATACCGAATATTGAAGGCAATATTGGTACAAAATCCATTGACAATTAGGTACAACAACTAGAATCATACTACTCCGCGAATCAACTCTTCAAAGTGGAAAATATCACCATTGCATCCTTAAATATGTCGACCTCCATACACTGATGGTGGGAGAATTTATCTACAAAAACGGAAAAAGAAGATGACCCCATAGACACATGGGTAAAATTTGTCGAATACGTTTGAAATGATTTCTACATGTCCAAGTATCTTGAACAAAAATATAAGAAGTGGCAGCAGCTAATGAAATGGAAAGAATAGTCTGTACAGAGTTATACCGACAAGTTTTATTGACTCATGGCTAGACTTAGCGTTCAAGTAGAGGAAAAATTGCTTGTCCTAAAGTACATCAATGGATTATCCCTGTACATTCAACAAGAGATGGAGTTTCTGAATATCAATACGCTTGAGGATACATTTCATTACGCTAGCAAGATTGAAGCTAAACAAAAAGGAAAATTACGATTCGTGAACAAGCCAACAGGTTGAACATCCGATAAGAAGTCATCGATCGAATCTAAGAAGTCAAAGCACCCTTCTCAACCAGCTCCGCTAAATCCCGATCATCAAAAGAAGAAATTTCATAAATATAGGAGGGATCATAACAAACAAGATCCTACTGGGAAATGGTGTGATAATCACAATTTAGCATGGAATGATACGTCAGAACACCAAGCTTAGAAGTCATTTTTGAAAAAATTGTCGACCTCTGACTTGTCCGATGGAACCCTGGTAGAATATGATCCAGATGCAGAAACCCTCTTGGCTTCAACCTCAACTGCTATGACAGCCTCTACTATCGTCGATGAGGAGGAACAAGAGTGCCTGTTCCATACACAGATATGGGTTTAGAAAAATCCATCAAATCTCATTATGGATAATGGTAGCCAAAAGAAATTCATTTCTGAAGATCTTGTGAAAAAACTTGGTCTTGTCACCACTCCACATCCTCAACCTTAAAATATCGATTGGATGAAGGATGGACAAGAGATCAGGATCACACACCAATACTAACTCACCTACTTCATTAATCATTTTGAAGATGAATTACTATGTGACATGGCACTAATTTTTGTAGCTGACACCTTGTTTGGAAAACCTTACCCATGGGATCAACATGGTAAATATCATTCACGTCCTCAAAAGGTGATTTTCAAAATTTAGAATCAATGGTACGACATATCAGAGCGACAACCCACATCAACGGTTGCTATGATAACTGCCAAACAAACAACGAAGCTTATCAACCATGCCTAGAATTTGGTATTAATTATGATAAATCCTCAAGATTATAGAAATACTACATCAATGATTCAACTCACTCACCAGCGTAGCTCTTGACAACAAGAATAGATCGACCACATTCTTGAGAAATATCAGAACATAATTCAAGATCCAAATGGAGTACCTCTGCATTGTTAGGTAAAACACTCCATTGAACTTGTTCCTGGTTCTTCATTACCTAAAACATCTATTTACAGAAGATCCATTCTTGAGAACAAAGAGATTCACAGGAAAATCCAGGATTTGATCGATAAGGGTCATATTCACTGTAGCTCCTCTCCTTGTGGAAGTCCAATTTTCCTAGTTCCAAATAAAGACGAGACTTGGAACATGTGCATTGACTATCGGACTCTCAACAAAATTTCAGTGAAGAACAAATACCCTCTTCCATGGATATATGAACTCATCGACAGTCTAAAAGGTGCTAAGCTCTTTACGAAACTCGACCTTACGTCAGGATATCACCAAATTCCGATTGAGTCCACCGATATATAGAAAATGGATTTCAAGACCAAGGAAGGATTGTTTGAATGGTTAGTCATGCCTTTTGGCTTAACCAATGTACCTGAAACCTTCATGAGATATATGGATTACCTTCTATGACCTTTCATCAACAAGTGTTTCATTGTCTATCTCGGCGATATTTTGATTTTACGTCGATCATGGAAGAACATGTAAGACAACTTCGACAAGTCTTCAAAACTCTCTAGCAACATCGACTATATCTAAACATGGACAAATTCTTATTTGCGATGACCAACATCAAATATTTGGGGTATGTAATTGACTCTGCAAGAATTCATGTCAACCCATAAAAAGTACCGATCCTCAAATATTGACTCATTCCTCAAAACATTCATGAACTAAGAAGTTTTATTGGTTTGTTGAATTTCTATCGACGGTTCATACTTGTTTTTAGTCACATCACATGGCCTTTGAATCATGTGACTAAAGGGAATAGGAAAATTGTCTTCAAATGGACACCGACACAACAATAAGCTTTTGAACAACTCAAAACAGGATTTGTACTGCACCAGCACTTGTGTTACATGATTTACATCATCCCTCTGAGATTGAGACAGATGGATTGGACTATGCTCTCGATGCAGTGTTCATTCAATCAGGTCACCCAGTCCAATTTCATTCTAAAACTTTCAAATACAGTGTTAGAAGGTATTCGACATATGAAAAAGAACTGTATTCCATTGTGCAAGCTCTTAAGCAATGGATACACTACATTCTTGGAAAGGAAATGATCATCCTCGCTGATGATAAACCTTTGTTGTTCTCTCTATCTTAGTCAAAACTACAGACAACTCGACAAATCAAGTGGATTAATCACCCGCAACAGTTTCAGTTGGTAATTAAATATCGGAAAGGAAAATCCAATGCTGCAGCAGATTGTCTTAGCCGACCACCCATTACTCTACTATCTACAGTGTTGAGTATGCAGGGCTACGACACCACTACTTGGCCACAATTGTATTCAGTATACTGTGACTTCTCTATAATTTATCTACAGCTGTACACTGACACACTATCTAGTTCTAACTACTTCCTAAAGGACACCTTTCTATACATGCTTGGACAAATTTTTGTACCGACCGATGAGCACCGACATAAACTAATTTGGGATGCACACTACATCACGACTACAAGATATTTTGGAGTTGCAAAAACACTTTTTATCCTCCAAAAGTATTTTTACTGTCCTTCACTTAAATATGATGTCACAAAGTACATTCAATCATGTGTGGTTTGTTCCATTGCTAAATTGTTGAATCGGTGACAAGGAATGTACACACCCCTTCCAATTCCTAGGCGACCATGGGAATCTATTTCTATGGACTACTTGATAGGATATCCTACTACCAAACACCAACATGATGCAATCATAGCAGTAGTCAATATATTTTCCAATATGGCTATCCTTATACCATGTAATAAGAATACGGCAGCACAACAGACTGCTCAGCTCCTCTTCAAACATGTGTGGAAACATTATGGTCTCTCGATGACCATTATTTCTGATAGAGAGGCTATATTTGTCATTACCTTTTGGAAAAATCTCTGGAAACAGATCGACACAAGACTTTCTTTGTCAATAGCCTTCCATCTGTCGACAGATGTACATACATAAATTGTAAATCGCTTGGTAGTACAATTGCTTCGCATGTACAACCACAAGAATCGTCGAACATGGAATGAAAACCTTCCATACATACAACATAGTTACAATTGTGTTTGACATGGTTTTATGGGAAAGATTCCATTTGATATATGTTATGAATTTGAACCCTCAGTGCCCATTGACTTGATCAGTTCCTTGAGACAGTCGAATGACACTGACTTCGAAGGACGAGAAGTTGAGAAATCACTAAAGTTCAGAGATCAAATATGCAACATCCAGAAGCAAGCATGAGAAATGTTTCAACGAGTTAATTCAAAAGCTAAGGCCCGACACGACAAGCATTGTATTCCTCATTCATTCCAAATTGGGGATCAGGTCTGGTTACATATAAATAAGGAGTGCTTCACTAGTCCATACAGAAAGATGAAACCTTTGCAGTATGGTACATACAATATCCTTAAACAGATTGGAGAAAACACTTTTCATCTCAGCATTTTTGTATGCCTTATCCTACATCCATTATTCAATGTAGATCTACTTCGAGCATACAATGCACCATTGTTGGAACATAACAACTTGCAGACAATAGATCCTAAAGACATCCATCCATATGTTTAGTAACCTCTTCTTTGTGACACCTTTGTGGGACGATGTGTATGCCATATAAGGATGAACTCCATTCCCTTATTTCAAGTGGCTAAAGTTTTACATCTCCCAATGCAAGGTGAATGGTACTCTGCTACTGAAGTATCCAACAATTTTCCTCACCTAAACGAATACACAATGGATACCATTGTTTCTTAAGGAAGGAGGAAAGATCCAACTAGCAGTTGGCATGTTGTCAAACTTATACAAAGTCTAGCACTTCGACTACTTCAACTACTTTGAATGCTTCAATAGGTTCAACATCGGCTTTGACAAGTCTGAACCTCAACACAACCGACCTCGACAAACCTTGATAGCTTTCGCTATCAACATACAACATCTTAACATGCTTTATTGGCACCTGTCAAACATCAACACAATGGCTCTCTCTTATAGTCGTCTACGACAGTTGAACTTATGAACCATTATAACTTCTTTTAACTAAACGTTACTGGTAGTCACCCAAGCATCTCAGCATTCTGTATAAACATGTACATTATTGTAACAATCAACCAACCTTCATGGAGAATAAGTAATAATAGAAATTTGTTTGAATTCTTGCATATTGTTTGTGCGCATACTTTCTGTCGATATATTGTATTTCTTTCTTTACTTTTTCTTTTTCTAATCTTCCACCATAACATTGCTTGACTCATTTAGTCGACTATTGTCCACAACATGCACCTGGGAATGACCTGGATCACACACTTCTAATGTTAAGAAGTAATGCATCAAGATAATATCCCTGATCTCAAACTTGGAGGTCAAATCCCTCTTGTACTTGATACTGAACATCTTTGTACTCGCAATGGAAACCAAGGTAAAACCAACAACCTTGTATTAAAGGTTGGAATCCACCTCACTCTTGTTGAAACCAAATCCCATCAAGTACCTATGAAAATTGGAATACCAATCTCTAGATACCTATTTGCGTTCGTACAAATTATTATTTATCATCAACAAGTTGTGGTGTAGTTATTCCCTCTGAATCTTGACACTTTGCTTATCTAAGTATCCTACATTCTTTGTATCTAGACAATCTGATCCCACACCATATGATTCAAGACCATGGAACATTATCTACACCCATGTATCTATTTTATTCATCTCCCATCAAGTAGGAACATTGAATACCATCCAAGACTCTCTCAGTGTCTGCATATTTCCTAACTTTGTATCCTATATAAGTTGTTGTCTTGAATGCTAATATGGGTTGCATGCTAGATATTATATATCTATTTGGAATTCACCATTGCATTCCCTTTACGTATTGAAAGTATCTCTCACACATAATTATTCATGATGGATTGATAATATTCCATCATGATATACTTCCAAACTTGCTAACTTGTTTCCTCCTTATCACTGGAAGGTTTGGATTCAATGAAGTGACTCACCAATGCCATAAAACATGAGAACTTTTGAGGTATTTTGTTCTCTCTCTGAAAGTATTTCTGGGAGTTGCATGATTTCTTTGATTTTGTAAGGAACAAACTTCCATTCATTCCTTTTCTTGATCAATGCATCATCTCTTGGTATGTCGACTGGTTTTGATGGCTCTACTGTCTCGGCTAGATAGACAGAAGTATGATCACTATACTAGAGAGATACTCATCCTTTGAAGATTCCGCTTGGACCAATATTCTCACACCATATACTCAGGATAATGAGATATTCATTTCCCTGTTGTGTATCATTCACCTCTATCCATATGACTCAAGCCCTGAGGATGAATGTCAACTTAGACAGATCTCAACCATGGATCTTCGTCTTCTTCTTCCTCAACACATGAGTGTATGATGGTCAACCAATAAATATTTTCTACAAATTGAACCTCATTAGTCTTTTCCTTCCAATATCGAATGAGGACACTTGATCTTAGAATAACTATCATACTATATATGTCATGAAGTATCCTATTAACAATCTTTACAATGGACCTATTTTGTAACACATGACATAAATTTACACAAGGGTTGAACAATACTAAGATAGTTATGTGATTCATCAATAAATGTAACAATTCAAATTAAACAATATAAAACTTAACATGCAAACTATAAAATACTTATCTTTGTTTTTTTTGTTGGCTCCCTCTTGATTTATGCTTCCTTGTAGAAATCACTGGAGTTTTTCTTTTGGGCTCTGTTGTCAACCTTGATCTTCTTATGAACTTTTGTAACTTGCTAAAGTCTTCATCATTTATATTCAAGAAGTATATCACCAATTATAGTCACTTAGTAGAATACATCATCCAACAATGATACGATCATTGATGTACATGTATTTCTATAAGAAATTCTCTTTTCATAGATCATCTGCAATCTCCTTAAGCTTATCTTATTTTTTCTTCTTTGGTGGAGGCTCATCAACATTTTTTGTTGATGCGTCCACCCTTTACTTATTTTTCCATTGAGTACATTTTTAAGCATTATGAGAAATTTTTTGATAATTGTAACATTTTATCTTTAACATATCCTTCTTCCTTTGAGCTAGGGTTGATCCTTCGGTTGTATTTTTCTTCTTTTCAAACTTTATTCTTCTTTACTTTCCTTTTCATGTATGAGATGCAAGATATTGATTTTATTCTTCTTGAGGTTTTTGTGTGTGTGATAATTTGCTTCTCAGTGAGATCTAGGAGCTATATAAATATTAACACTCAAATTATTTGACAAAATGTGCAAGAGAACAACAAAAGAGACTGAAAATATTTGCAATATCACATGTGAAAGTTGATAATAAATGATCATATTATTATAGTACATATTTTATATGTTATGGTACATACTTATAATACATTGGGAAAATTTCATGAGGCACAGGAAGCCAATTGGAAGTGTACATGTGTCATGGTAAGATTTGACCTCAATCCCCCCTAGGTAGACTAATGGAGCTCCAAATCATCCTAAATAGTCACGAAACAAGGTTTGAACATTGGTGAAGTGTGTTGGGGTATTAATGAGTCCAAGGCATGTGTGGGTGAGAATATAGAGGTGAGTGGGAGGCTCAATGTGACAATAAATGATCCTAGGAGAGCCAAAATGGACCAAATACGCCACTAGCACCCCTAGTCAACCCAAACTCCACAAAAATAGGAATGGGAGTGCTCTTGTCATTAATTAGGGTGCACATGTGCTGGTTTACTGAGATAGATCTTTATTGTATGCGTGAACAGGCCAAAATAACTAGATATCTTGTTGAATCAACTCCCCTATGTCTAAACCATAGGATATCACCGCATGAAGAAAAATGAAATTTTCCTAAGGTCAAAACTATAGTAACAAGGATGTATTAATGCTCCAACACCCCCCTTAATCCAAAATAGTATAACTTATTTAAAATATTTATTAAGGCCTTGGAAACTAAGGCACAGGTCACCTGTTTACAAGAAAAGTTTATTGATCCATGTAACCGAGGTAAGGAGGAAAACCTGATGGGACAAAACCTCCCCTCAAAAATTGATATGAAAGAGATGAACAAAAAATTTCTTCAAAAATTCCTCTTCTTCACTTGAATGAGTTGAAGAACAACTTCTTGGTGATGGACTTGGTGAAGATGTTGTGGATGCCAAGCTCATGCATCAATGCATCAAAGTGTTGTAAACAAAGATCATGTGGAGAGGCCCTTTGATGGTGATCATTTGATGATGGAGGGGAATCATAAGAATTTATTTTTATGAAAGAATACTCTGATATAATATCATAATCAACCATGGAAAATATATCTCTACAAACTCTTTCCCAAATAACATCAAAGGATTCAACAAAATATGCATCATGTGTAGCTTCCATATCATGAATAAAACCATCAATATTTCTCCAAATTTGATGAAGAAACTTAATAAATATGTAAAAAATCTCATGAGTCTCTGAAATATCAGAATATATGCCATACACAGCAGAAAATATCAGAAGTATGGTGTCTCCATGAGCGAATGGGTCCATAGGGAGAGGAGAGTGAGCAACTAGATCACAAATGCAATTGAACGAACCTGGAAGGTCTGGAGACTTGAGATTTGAACCATGGGTTGTGAAATAAATTCCATACATATGGAAAATAAGTCCCATGAATTCCAATTATATGTCTTTCTAAACAATGAAATATATACAAGACATAAAAGCAACATACACAAGTGACATAGTCTTGGAAACTAGGCAATTTAGAGATTTTCCAACTGTAGAACTTGAGGGTTTTCGGGTATTTTGGTCATTAAATGGTTGGAGAAATTATTAAATGGATGTCATAGGATTTATATCATAATTTATATAATCTTTATAATAATAATTGTAATTGGGAAAGGGCTTTCGGAAGGCACATCAAAAACTAGTGAAAAATGACTAGTTTTGGGAGGAAGCTTTGGTGAACTGACTGGGGTTTCTTCCAAGGAAGGGATGGAGGATTAAAGTTATGATATATCAAAAGGTGAATCATATATAGAGATATCAGAAACATAGATATAATAAATGGGTTTTACCCATGCACTCAATGCATGCTCATGCTTACCATTTTGTTGCTTGCGCTCCCATCTTTTTGCAAATTCTAGAAGAGCAATATGGTTCTCCTCAAGGATCTTGGTCATGATGTCCATATTATTTATTAAGAAATATATTTAAATATGTGAACCTATGTAATAACCACATTTGGTTCTCTCTTTATTTTTTCTCTTCCTAGTGGATCTCAAACTCCCATCAGTAGAAATGGAGCTTTCTGAACTTAATTGCCTCTTCTCTTTCTCCTTTTGCTTCAAATATTTCTTCTTGCTCTCGAATTGATTTGATACACCAGAAGTAAAGGATTGATATTTGGATTTGATGGTACCCATTTGTATCAGCTTTTCCTACTCTTGAGTCAAAAACTCCATGAAATCTTCTAGTGCAGACAACTTCCAATTTATAGTTGTAAGCTTACTAGAGTGAAATGTCGAAACATATACAGAATACTTCAGCCCAAACTTAGAAAGGATGGAAAAGATAAGATGATAATATTTATTCTCTATGCCACATTATTTTAGCTGAATTACTAGAACTTTAAACTTGGTAAATAATTCTTCAATGGTCTCGTAATGAGATGGGCTCAGAGAGATTAGCTCGTTCTTAAGCTGATGGCCTCTCATTTCAACTGTCTTCCCAAATAGTGACTCAAGCTTGAGACAAAATTCATTCGGTGTGCCAAGAATTTCTACATGAAAGAGGATTTTCATTGAAGTGATGAGATAGAGCATACCAAGTGCATCATCAAGTCTGTTAAAATACTTAGCTTTCTCCATAGTAGAGTTTGGCTCGAGTTCAGTCCCCATGGTGACTCGATAGAGGCCCTTGGACCTCAACTATATGACCATATCAGCCTTCCATTCAAAATAATTGAATGGATTAAGCAATTCTAGAGTTTTATCCATCATTCTTGTGCATCCTGTGACAAAAACGATGTAGATCATGCAAGGAAAACACTCAAGTTTTCTGCAAATATGCCCTAAACAACAACTCAAAACTCACTAGATTTGTTTTTAGATCCAAATAGATATGATACCATGTGATAATTTGATTCTCAATCAGATATAGGAGCTAGAGCAATATTCACACTCAAATTATTTGACAAAATGTGCAAGAGAACAACAAAAGAGACTGAAAATATCTGCAATAGCACATGTGAAAGGTGATAATAACTGATAATATTATTACATTACATATTATATATGTTATGGTACATAATTATAATGCATTGGGAAAATATTGTGAGGAAAATGAATCCAATTGGGAGTGTACATGTGTCATGGTAAGATTTGACCTCAATCCCCCCTAGGTGGACCAATGGAGCTCAAAATCACCCTAAACAGTCACGAACCAAGGTGTGAATGTTAGTGAATTATATTGGGGTATCAATGAGTCCAATTCATGCATGCGTGAGAATATAGAGGTGAGTGGGAGGCTCAATGTGGCAATAAATGCTCCTACGAGAGCCAAAATGGACCAAATACACCACTAGCGCCCCTAGTCAACCCAAAATCCAACGAAATAGGAATGGGAGAACTCCTTTCATTAATGAGGGAACACGTGTGCTGGTTGACTAAGCTAGAGCGCTGCTGTAGGTGTGAATAGGACAAAATAACTAGATATCATTTTGAATCAACTTCCCTAAGTCTAAACCATCAGATATCATTGCATGAAGGAAAATGAAATTATCCTAAGTTTAGAAATATAGTACTAAGGACGTATTAATACTCCAACAATGATATATTATTTTATAATACTCTATATTTTTCTTGAACACAATCAACCCATAGTTGATAAAACTTGGGTAACTCATCTCTTCCATAAACACTTTGAATACAGAACTACCATGAGGAAGTAAGTCCATTAAGAGTTATCATAACAAGTTTTGCATCCTCAATAATGTATCCAATGTATTTAATTTGATCTCAATTGGGAGACCTTCATAAACTAAGTATTCGTTGAATATGACTTGGTCATCTTCATGCACCATAGGTTATTTATTAAGGCTAGTTTTCTACTGGTGGTTTTGATTTCAAACGATACTAATAAGGAATCATACATTGTTTTAACAGTCTTTAACTTAGATATGTGAGGAATCAAGTGGTCTTTTACAAAATATATTAAGATCCTCTTTGTATTTGCTTCATTTTTCTTTTGTTTGGATTTCTCCCCATCATCTTTTGGTTCTGAGATATCCTTCTTTACATATTCCTCGATTTCATTTTCTTTCAAGAAAAAGAGTATTCTAGTCTTCCAATATCTAAAATTTAAATCACCATCCAATCTATCTTTTATTTTGAGATTGGACACCATTTTGGAAAAATCTAAAAGTCTGACCTAGGAACCTTAGCAAGAGCTATGTCAAAATTGAAGTTTGGAAAAGCTTAAAACTAACTCCATAGATAGGTGGATCCTTATAGGGAGAGCTCCATGAAGCTAATATCGAACCCAATTTGTGGTCAGAAAGGATAAAATATGGAATCCCTAGTTCTTGATCACCTTGACAGAGATTAGGTCAAAATTGAAAATTCATGAAACTGAGATCTACTTCCATATATAAGTGTGCCATCCTAGTGTCAGTTCCAATGTGCTATTTCCAATTCCAACTTGTGGATATAAGTATCCAAATTTGGAACCCCTATTTCCCATATTAGGGAAGCAACAGTCTCTGACACTAGCATCTATTCAGAACTGCTCTGATACCATGTTATACTTTTAACTTAGCAGTATAATTTTCATATAATTCAACTTTATTTCATCATTCACTTCATCCCACATTTATAGAATTATTTATTTACAGTAGAAATAAAACAAGGATCACCAAAAGATAAATGGGCACAAGAGACACAAAATTTTTATCCTCGGAAACCAAAAAGGGAGAAAACCCAAAAAACTTTTCTCAAAAGAAATCAATCCAAATTTCAAACTTACTATACCAAAAGTGAATATTAATACCTAGCACAAGAGTGTGTTATTCTTCCGCAAGAAACCCTAGTTAATCTTAACATATGTAGAGATAATAATATATCCCCAAAAATATCTTATAGTGATATTCACTTATCCTCCTTAAAAGTGTGCACCAATTGAAAGAGATGAGCTTACTTGAATGTGTCAAGTAAAGTGCGAGAACACTTTTATTTCTTTTCTTCGATTGATTTGATTTTCATTCTTGAGGCCGACTTGCACTTTTTTCTTCTTGTTCCAAGTTCCCATTTGTACTGTGCTATTTTTTTCCCTTTCTTCTCATCTGCTTTCTTTGGGACTTTATCAACGGATTGTCTTGACTTCATTGGAAATTTCTTCATCATAAAAAAAATCTCCTCATTTATGTTGCATCACATGTGCTCACATTATTCACTAGAGATGTAAGGTTGATTTAACCATACTCTAAGAAGTATTGGTCACTTCTTAGATACAATTGTCAAATTCAACATTAGATTAGACTTTGTCTAATATACAAGGATATAATATCTCTTTGTAACATAGAAAAGTCATCTAACTCTATAATAATATATCATTCCCACTACGGAGCACTCCCACACAAATAGTATGAAATATGACCTATATCCTAATACCACTCTAGTCAACACATGGTTGGACTAGGTTAAGCATCCAAGCCATCCATACATATAGTCAACACATAATCAATTAGGGCTATGATGGGGCTGTTCTCTCCCTAGGTTGTGAAGCCCTCTAAGAGAATGATCTGCAAATTTTTTTCCCAATGATGGAACCATGGAGAACATCAATAATTTGTAAATGTTCCAATATGTTTCTTTGGTGGGGATGTTCCAATCCCTACCTCCCCCGCTAGCAAAGGTGGAGATATCAAAGTTATGCACTATCTCCTCTAAGAACTATACAATATAACCTCGACCTTCACCCTCTCCCAAGAAGTTGCAAAGGAATATATGGGGGGAAGTACCCATTCATCAAATATTGTTTATATTTCCTCCTTCTAGAATATGGAGCACTCCCATGATGGCTACTCTCATCCTTACTTGGAATTTGGCCTTCCTATTTAGTACCTTACTCCACCAAACCTCCCTCCCATGCCACATGTCATATTGAATCCTGTGTAATTTATTGGTACTTATAATGACCAAACCCTAGGGGTTATGAAAGAAACCATTCCTTCCACCAAACCTTTTATAGGTTGGGTTCAAAGCCAATAATGCAACAATGTAACCTACTCCGAGTTCGACCGTAAACCCTCCTTCAGCAACAACAACATGAGCACCCACACCTTATGATGTGTGCGATGTATTAATTCACAACACCCATCAATGCCCAGAGTTTACCATATGCTGCACTCATATTGAAGCTACAGAACAAAATCCCAATGAGACCACTCTGATTGTCAACATCATTGACCCTCCTAAACAACACAACAAGGCATTGCACTCCAACCACCCTAGTGCATTGTGTGTCCATTATGTAAAATATTTGTATCATTGTACATATATTCCTAGGCGTTGATCCATATTATTTGATTTGAATCAAGTCTCACTTGAGTCTCAAGTCACCTCTATTAAGGAATTTCCCCCTCCTGCATCATCCTCGGACACAATGAACAACATCTACTACATCTCGTCCGCTAGTGATACTTCCTTATAATCCTTCCATACCACTATGGTTGTGTTGATAGACACAAATCCCTCTAGTTTATTTGTTCCATCCTTTTAGAGCAATGAATAAATTCTCAAACACCTTACATAACTAGAATTCATGTAGAACAACTTGAACCATCTTACATATTGCATTATGGAGGAACCCTCTCTTCTCCATCTTCGAATCAATTATCCATTGAATCAAAAGACTTTATTCCTCATGGTGACATTGATTGGTTTAAAAATTCAATCTTGAATTTGGACTCCTTTGAAGAAGGTAATATGGCCAATATCTCTCCTACCATCCAGGTAGAAATTTTGGTTAAGCCAGATGCCACCAAGAACATTCCTTTAGGTGCTTCTTGTAGTCCTAAAGAGGTCACCTCCTACAAGGCGTTTTTTCAAGAGTTCAATGGAATTTTTTCTTGGTCCTATTAAAAAATTCCTAGACTAGCTATCCCTGCTATTGTTGAACATCATATTAATACATGGTTGGAGGTTACTCTAGTGCACCAAATACAAATACCTATTCAACCTTCAAAAGCACTTAATCTTCTTAAAGATGAGATTGATAAGTTGTGTAAAATCAAATTCATTTATTCAATTTCATATAAAACATGGGTATCCAAATCTATTCTGGTCAACAAGAAGCAAGGAACCTTACATGTTTGTACTAACTTTCAATTCTAAATCATGCATGTCCCAAGAACATGTATCTCACCCCCTTCATTGACCAAGATATTGATGCATGCAATAGACATGAGGTCCTTACTCTATAGATGGATTCTTAGGGAATAACCATATTCAAATCCACCAATAGGATTAGTATAAAACTTCCTTCACCACCACATGGGGAACCTTCACTTATTGATTCATTCCTTTCAGGTTCAAAAACACTAGAGCCACTTTCCAACAAATGATATGGTCCGCATTATCATAGAATACTTGGAACATTTCACGACAGTCTCCAAGAAACTCTTGCAGCATCTCAAGGACCTTTGTCATGCGTTACTTTGATGTTGTAAATATAACATCCGCTTGAACCCCATTAGGTGTGTATTTTACATTCCTTCCATCCAATTTCTAGGATTCATCATCTCCCAAAAAGGGATTACCATTGACCATTTAAATATTCAAACCATTATTTATATTCCCCCTCCAAGGATCTTGCCCCAATTGCAAATTATTCAAGGTAAAGTGAACTTCTTACACAGTGTTATACCAAATCATTCCACAACAGTTCATATATTCTTTTATTTGCTTCGCTGCAACATTCCTTTGTTATGGGATGAAAAAGTACAAGCTTATTTTAAATCCTTAAAACATGATCTTACTTCCCCCCCCTTGATATTCCCCCCAAACTTTGCAAAGGACTTCATCCTTTATATTCGACATTTGATCATGTCGTTGCTAAATTTTTTGTCCAAGATGATACTACTTGTCAAGAGAATGTCATAAATTACCCTCACAAGGAGAATCTAACCTTCCTAATTATTTTTCATGTCCATAAGTTCTATCATTACATACTCATGAGTAATATCAAAGTCATTAGAAACTCGAACCTTATGCTTTATCTCTTGAATCAAGGCGTTATCCAAAGTTGAGTCACCAAGTGGATTGTTATCCTTCAAGCATATGACCTAGATTTTCTGACCTCCAAGAGTATAAAGGACTTGGATTTTGAAGATATTATCACAAATTAACCATGTACATATGCATCATCCCCTATCACTTGTTACCTTCCGGACAAACATTTAATCACCATATGTTTGGACAATACTTCATTAGGGGAAATTCTAGTTTACTTACACACCTATAATTGTTTTCCTCACCTCAATCACAATGATCATCTTTATATTTGTCACCAAGAACCTGATACCTTATGATTTTTTGTGTCTTATATCAATGAGGAGTTGATACCATTTTACGAAAATGCCTCACTCATGATGAGGTTGAACAAGTCTTAAATGACTGCCATAGTGGAGCTTCTGGTGACCATATCTTGAGTATGGATACCACCCAAAATATCATATGTGATGGTTATTTATGGACAAATTCTTTTATATTGCATTAAGGTAGTCAAGCATTGTTATAATTGCCATTTTTTTCTCTGAAGGAGAAAACTGTTCCCGCGCCATTACATCTAGTGGTTACCATTGGTCATTTCTGCAAGTGATCCATCGACTTCATGGAATGAAATACTACATCAATCGATGGCCATAAGTACATAATTTTGGATATTAACTATTTCATTAAATGTTATGAATCCATGTTGACATTTAACTGCATCGGCACCCATGCAACACATTTATTTTTTAACCATGTTATTGCTCCATTTGGCATCTCTCTCCAATCAATGTTTGACCATGGATCACATTTTCAAAAACCATTTGTAAAGATATATATATCCTTTTGGAATTTGAGCACAAGTTTTCCTCCCCTTATTACCCTTAGGGAAATGGCCAAGTTGAGGTTGTTAACAAAGTCTTGAAAACCATGCTCCAATAGATAGTGGATAAGCACACTATCCAATTGGTAGCATGTGATTTTTCTATCCCTTTAGGCATATCATACACCAACCAAAATTGCAACTAGGTTTACTACATTCCATATAGTTCTTAAAGTGGATTATGTTCTATCCATTGAGTGTCAAACTTCTTCATTGCATCATGCCATCAAAAATTTTCCCAAGACCAATGCTCTGGAACAATGCTTGATCACTTTGGAACAAACAGATGAGGATCATCCTATGGTGCTCCAAACCATTGAAGCTTCCAAACAAAATTTGAAAGCGCATTACAACTCCCATATCCACCCATGCAAATTTGAGGAAGGTGACCTTGTCCTTGTCTATGACCAAGCCAATGTAAAAATTAGTAAAGTAAAGTTCGATTCCATGTGGAAATAACCCTATGCCATTAAGACATTCCTCAAGAAGGGGGGAAACCTCTGTATTAGTATGGATTTCCAACTCCTGAGGAACCCCCACAACAAATTGTACCTCAAACAATTCTATGCATAAAACTAGCCCAACCCTTGTTTGTTGTGTCATAGTTTTTTCTTTCCTTTTCCTTTATGAATTGAGCCTCATGGTTTGTTTCTTTAGTATTACCAGATGGATCATGATCCTTCCATTTACATTTGTTATGTCGATTGTGTGAGTAGATACTATCTGAATCTTGCCACATTTTCTTGGGTCCTATATTCCCCATCACATGAATTGATCCCTATTAGTGGTGTGTGTATTGGTGTAGCCACAAATAACCAAGAGGAATAAGATATCATGATTGGCCTTTTGGATGATTCTCTCCATATGTGGATTAGTCACCTACATGTTTACCTTGATTCCCAGCTACTTGTCACAAAGTTTAATAATTGTTATTGGGTATGTGATCCTTGCCTCTTTAGATAATTCTTGTGCACTATACAATTGGTTAGATAATTTGAATCCACTACATTCATTCATGTTCCCAAGAGTCTCAATGGTGTATCTAATTAAATTCTAGAGTGACATATTCATCATCAATAACAAAGAAATAAATCATTCATATGGATTCACTACCATTGTGCATCTGTATGTATCTAATCATTGCATCACAACATCATCATGATAAAAGGATATATGTGTGTGTGTGTGTGTGTGTGTCCAAAATATAGAAGTTTCCATAGTAAGGAACCTTAACAACTTCATAAAAGTGATACATCAGTCAAAAAATCCAATACCCATAGCATGGGGGGAACCCTACAAGATTCCTACCCATCATTAGAATAATATAAGAACTCCCCTGACCCCATTTAATTATCACTATCATCCCCTAAGCGAGGGAAACCCCCCCACATCAATTCTTGGATCCCCTGTGCAGCCACCGCTATATGCCACATTGTCATGTGCCACTCAAGGGGTTCATGGAAACACACGATGATGTTCTCTTCATCTAAGTGATGCCACCCATTTTTTGATATTCCCTCTAATAAATGGTATATGTAATGGTAAATTCCCTCTAGTATATCCTTGGCACTATGCCATTTTTTATGTGCTCAGGGGGTAGGATTGACCTCCTCGATCCTATCTTGTCATATTCGAAAACATGTTGGGGGCATCGAAATCATAAATCACATATGTACACACATATGATGAGTTATCAATACTATGATCAAATCATAAAAGTCTAGTTATTGTCTATGCTAGAAATATAAACACATATATAGTCATCATAATACATCAATCATACATGTTGTCGGCCCCCCATTCCTAGTCGAGAGGTTGTGGTAGCTTTTGGTCACCTCGTAATTCCATCCCTACATATGGGTAGTCATATATGACTACCAAGAATTTTTTTCATTGTGTGAAGAATCCCTCACCAAAGACATTTCCACGAGAACCGCCTCCTCCTCACATCATCACCTCTGCCCCATTGACTCATTTTAGGATCCATAGGATCGATGTAATACTCCAAAATTTCATAAAAATTTAAAAATTTCTTGCGACAATTAATGTTTAAAAACATTGATGACGTGGGTAACTTAACCGCTCATGGTTATCATTTTAAAGAGTCTAATCTAGAAACTAAAACCAATTCTTTTATTAATTTATGTAACTACATACTTCACTATCTGCTTTCATAATCAAGTATTAAAAGATTGATTTAGTAGGTGATGATCTGAAGTAATATGAGCTAAAACAACTGTTTGTCTACTATGTACTAAAGTTTGTCTTTTCATTAATTGAAGGAACTTCAGTTTATGTCCGAGGCTTACTTAGATTTTTATCTAATGCAGTGAAGTGATGATTCTTGTACAGGTCTAATTAAAGGTAAGATGTTTTGTATCCCAATTTCAGGATCGAGATTAATTATCTCAACTAGCAAAAGTAAAATGCTAGAATATTTGTTTAGTTTACAGCTTGAGAAAAAGAAGGTATCGTCAAACCTATATATTTTCCCAGTATTGAAATTGTTAAGTTGTTATGCACATTGAGGTCTAAGTAGTTAACCTTCTTATCCCTCATTTAAGGTCATCATGTTTTCATGTATATTTGATTCTTATTTATTTATTTATAAGCATAAGTATGTGGAAATCCAAACTCAAATAGAAATAGATGCTTTCTACCTAGTTTCGAATATAACTTGTACATCATATTTTATCCTTTTGATGTTATATTAAAACAAACCCTACATGCAACTCTAGAGAATGATGAGTTCTGCAAACTAGATCTTACAATACATTGTTACTTGTTATCAAGGTAGTTTATATGTACTTGTATCAATGTATAATCATAAGCAATTATTTCATAAATTTAGGTATAAAAGAAATGACAATTTATATATGAAACTAACGGTTTCATGTAGAGTATAGTTCTATTAAAGCCTAGGTATTTACCAAGTGTAAGTGCAAAAGACTACATTATAAGGTTATAAATGAAGTAACAAAGCTTTGTTTTCATGGGTGGAAAGTTCATTACCTAGAGAATAATTATAAACCATAAACCTTGGCATATACTAATCACTACTTATATTATTTTCATTTTATAGATATAGATCCTATTTAAACAAAATTTATAGCTATAATATCTATACAATCTATAATAAGGCATCTTATAAATAAAAATAAATCTAGGGTTTTTCAAATGAGATCTTAACAAGGTTATGTATAACCTCTTTTTGCAGGATTCACCCAAGGCTCTCAAAACTATAGAGCAAAACCCATATTATCAAAATCAAAGTGGATTCCACATGGTCGTAGGTTATTGGATGGGGTTTTGACATTGGTAAACCCTACTACAAAAATATCAAAACCCTAAAACTTTGCATTGTTTCCCCTATCCTTTGTTGTTGTTGAAAGAGCCGCCAGGATCATGGCCTATTGGCCATTGATGCCATTGTTTTACCTCTGTGAGTGATGGACTTCAATGCCAAACCTAGATCTGTGAGTGTCTTCCTTCATGTGTTTTCCAAGCTGTAAAATTTGTCTTGATAGTAGCGTGGTCTCTGTTTCTAGCTCAAATCTTACTTGGTAGTTTTTTTGGATGATAGTGGGGAGGAATTGGGTTTCGTTGTGGCTTATTGTTTGCTTTAGGCAATCTTGTCGAAGTGTTAACTTGTTTTTTCTCCTGCCCAGTTGCTACGGTAAAAGGTTTCCTTGGCCATAGTTACTATGCAAACAAGATCACTGTGCGACCGAGGACCAAATCCCTCTAGGTAAACTTGTTTTATCCTTTCGCATTTTTCATAAATTTTATTTCTATTACTAGGTTTTCTTTTGAATAAAGAACTTAATGTTTCTCCATTTTAATGTGTAGGATTTTCTATATGTGGAGTCTCACAACTGTGAGATGGAATACTTCGGGCAGAGGGGTTCCACGTTTCTCGACCAACCAGGTAAGCCTCGGTTTCTTGCCTGAGGTTTCATTCTGTGATAATGTATGGGGTTCGAATGATACAGTCTCACTGAGTTTCGAGCTCTTATGCCATGGTTGTGTTGTTAAATGTTTTGTTGGAAAGGCCATGTGGCCGTAACTTGTTTGATTTATAGTAATTCTTTTTGGACAATGCCATAAGGTCGTAACTTCATTAGGAAGTGCTGCGATTTTTAAAGTGTGTTAGCGTTTTCATTTCGCAGGCTTGTATTCATTTTGTTTAATTTTAACTTGTACTGATTAGCAATAAAAGGATGCGTTGGCCTTTAAAGATAGGGGTCTAGTTTAGGCTTGGGCATCGTGGTTTATTTTTTTGTACTAGAATATTCAGTTTGTTAAGCTTAAATTAATGAATTTTTAAAGATATTTATTGCTAAAATTACCAGTGTCTAGAGAATGATTTGATAAACGAAATAGAAAAGGTTTAGTTGCTATAAATGTCTGTGATTTTGATTTTTATTATAATGAGGGTATACTGTGGAAATTTAATGTGAAAACTACTTCTGGGTTCCTTCCCTTTGTTTAAAGATTCACTCGAGAAATAATAAAAGGTAAAAGGGTTTGTCCCTTTAACCCAAACATGACTGTGAAAATTGATTTGGAGATTTTTAATTTATCTGTTGTTGTTTTATTTTAGTTTATAAGAGATAAATGGTCAATCTCTATTTCTGTGTAAAATTTATTTAATATAGGGTGATTATAATATAGATATTATAATTGTAAAATGAAGAATTTGATTTATGAGAATATGGGTAACACTGTAAATACCCTAATCTAGAAAGAAGAAAGAAAACAAGACTTGGTTTAAAGTTATCCTTAATTAGGGTTTGTATTTTATTTTAATATAAAAACTCTGCATTGTCGTTCTTTTACTATAATGTGTTTAATATTTGATGTTTTACTTACAGAAATAAGGAAATTACTTAGATGTTATTTGTAAAACCTAAGTGATTATTATAATTACATTCTATTGTTTATAAGTTACTCCTAATTATGTTATCTTTCTATTTCTTGTAATAGTTAATAAATATATATGTTCATAATAGGTTAAACTAAATTATAGTGATTATTACTGTGTTAAAAAGAACACAGTTACACAAACTGTGTACTGTTTTCTAAGAGACCTTCCTTTATGATAGTTTTTGTTTATGTTTTAAATAGATGTAATCTAAGTAAGGAAACTTCTGAAAAATATAGGAATCTTTCTTCTAAATATTTCTATAAATATTTAACAATAGAAAGTAAATAAACATACTCCTACATTATTTAACCATCAAAATTTAATTCCACCTATTCTACTAGAGTACTACCTCTTCAGAGGTGTGGAAAAATACAGTGAGGTATTTTTATCCATCAGTAAGTTTGAAATAACCCTAAATCATTTATTCTAATACATATCTAATCCATAATTTATCTATATTGAATAGTAAAAGATTTCTCTAACTAATTTTTAAATAACAGATGAATCAGACATATAATTATATTAATTACTAATTTCATACATTCGTGTTCCTATGCTTGCATAGATGAAATCAAAATAATATTTAGAACCTGGTAGTATAGTAGAGGAGACAACAACCTAGGGATCATGTTCCTCCCAACCATCTCCTGAAGACTGCTGAGCTGCAAATCTTAGGACCCCCGAACCTGTCTACTGGTACACCTGGTTGAAAGCACTAGGTAAGACAATAGGTTTAAAAACCCTTGCAACTCCACAAAATAATTAGTAGTAATATTTTTTCCTGTAATAGTAAGAAATCAGCTCGAAACAGCTGCACTAGTTTAGTAAATCAGCACTTTCCACTCAACCACTTCTACATGTCCCCTACATCGAATTTCTTGTGCACCAATTTCACTCAGAAATTTCACAAGTAAAGAATGAGCAGCCTCAGCTGAATTCAATGGGTAGTTTTATCAGCATGCCTAGGTATTTTGGGTCAGTTTTCACTTAATGAGACACATGCTCTTGTTTCACATTCTTGGGGAACATGACCACAAAAATAGGGAATTTTCCTCCTGCAACAGCTAGAATTAGTTTGCGGATGATGCCAAGTGTCAATCTACTCTCAAACCATCATATTCCATCAAGTGGCCAGTAAACACTCATTTAACAGCCTCCTTAAGCTGTTGTCTCATCTTTCATTTATTAATTAATAAAATATTCAGTAATTAAATACAATTATCCTTACCCCACTTGGTCAACAATTACAAATTTTATAATAAAATTAAAACATAATGTCTCCTAAAACATAAAATGTTTTTGCAAATTTGGGGTATTGTTGGCAATCAACAACAACCCTCTCATTTTTTCTATTATGCTGAAAAAATGATCAGTTCTCTTCTATGGTTTATTTTAAAAAATGATTATACAAGAGTGCCTTCAGAATCTTCGATTCTAAAGGTACTCTCAGTTTAGAAGAGTTAAGAGTCATATTAGAAATTTATGAAATACTTTCATAAATTAGTAGCTGTCAATCTTGTAAATTTTATATATAATCTCTTTTTTTCATTATTAATTCATTTGATTATATACTGATTTATGAGATTCAAGGTATAGTATGCTGATTAGTTTTTTCGGATTAAAATGAAATACATTTTGAACATCTTACAAATTTGGTTTTGATAAGATATTTATTATCATAAGTTTTTGTAATTTTTATAATTAGGGTTGATTTATTAACTAGAATATTTTATATTAACCCTAAGTTTATATTTTACATATAACTTGATCTTTTAATATCTTGTCATTGTTGTGTAAAAAGTGTACATATGTCTCACGAAATAGCTAGAGTTCATTTATATATATATACATATCATTTCAAAATTTTCATTGTAATATAATCATAATAATTAAATTTTGATTTAGTGTTAGTTTTTGTAAGCTTTTTATCCGGTCATATTTTGCATTTGGTCATGGGTATTGGGATTTCATGAATCAACTACATGTATATATATGGTTTTGAATGATTTAATTTTTATATAGAGCTGATCATGCTACTTAGTTGTAATTACGAAACCCTAGGAGACATTATGAATTATAATGATGACTTCACATCATCTGGTTCATGAGCACGATTGCCTTTCACGTATAATCCTTGTTTATTATCATTTGATAGTCATATTGATGGTACAAGATATGCTTTTTTGAATTATTAACATCTGTTTATATGGACTTTAATGATCATAATATTTCCGAATCACTACGTAAAGATTGAGATCATATTGACACTTGGTTTTGGTTTTAATGTTATGACACTTATAAATTCAACTGACATTTGTTGGTTTAATGATGAAATCATGTCATTGGAATTCAATTTCATAAATGACTGATAGCCATTTCCATTCATGACACCTGTACAAAGCTATCATTCCAGTATGTGTATTATCAATGCTTCATTTTTTTGTATCATATGGTTATTAATCCCTAAATTGAAATATTTTGGATGTGGAAGTTCAGTTAGAATTCACATAATGTTTTCTGAAGGATTTGGTTAGTTATGATTAGTTTATCCATTACACATAGCACAAAACACTGGCATTTGTTCTCATTATTTCGAGATTTAGTTACCATGGCCAAATTTGGGGTTCTCATTCCTGTCACATATGAACCAATTAGAGATTTGATAGTTCACATAATGCCTTTCACTTGGATCCCTATTCCTTCAATTTTCACAACTACATTCGTTTCAAACCAAAACCAGAGTTGCAGCAAGGAGACAATGGCTCCTCTCAGTCAATTCGAGATTTCAGGGCCTAAGATGGTGGAAGCTGATTCGAAAGTCACTGCATTGTTCGAAAAGATAGGATGGGGTTCATTTTTTAGATGTTTCAGTGGTCATAATGCAGAAGTTACCAAACAATTCGCTATGAGGTTGAAGGATAATGTAGCTCAAATTGGGGGTTTTAAATTTATAATTGATGAAGATAAGATTGCAGAATCAACAAAGCTTCCTCAGACTGGAGAACGTTGGTTTAAAGGAGGAAAGGTCAATAAGAAAAGGTGAAGGTCATTACTTTTACCCTTACCCACTAATACAAAGCTAAAGGTTGGGGTTTCAGTTAAATTCTTAAATCCAGAATGGCGAGTGTCTTATGAAATCTTAGTCAAGTATGTCTCTTGTGACAGTCATCTCTCTCATCTCCATTATTACCATCTGCAATTATTATTAGCGTTGAAGGGTTGTAAGCTCAATCTTCCTTTTTACTTACTTCAAAGCTTGAAGAAAATGGCACATTTAGTGCAAAGTACTATAGGCAACCCTGATAGGAGCTTGTTCCACCATGGTCTAGTTAAAATTATAATTTAGCATCATTTATCCCTTAGCTGTAGATCCTGGGATGAATTCTTGGTTGAAAATAAGCTAGGGTCGACACAGTATTGGCCTAATCCTCCTCCTAAAACTCGCATAAAGCATAAAGCTCCATTAAAATATGAGATGGATGATATTCATAAAGCTGAGCCAAGGGATAGTAAGTTATACGAAGCAAGTTCGATTGTAGATACTCGTATTAGTAATGATGTTACCAATAAGGTCTATCCCTTTGATGCTGAAACAAATATGAATCAATCTCTATTTTCCAAACGTTTCAACACATCTGTAAAGGTCGATGGTGAATTGATGAATGATGAAAAAATGGATTTTATTACTCATGAATTCTTCTCTGATTTATGCACTCCTAAAAAACCTTGTGATGATTCTACATGAAAACTTGAACAGTTAGCACAAGTTTGTTGTGATAGGAGAAGTTTTGAGCCAAAGGTTTCTGTGTCTGTTCATTTACAAAGATTCACTTGAAGCATGACTATAGCGCCTTCAGTCTCCATTCATGTAAATATTCAACAGAATACTCATCCAATTATTGTTCAACTCGAGGATGATGTTTCATATTTGATTCCTGAGACAATGCATATGAATAAAACTATTACCATAATGGAGAATCTTGAAAAATCATTGGCCAAAAACATTATTGATCCAAGGAAGTTTGAAATAGCACCATCATGTATGGATGCTTGTGGATCTAGCCATGAGCCATCGTGTATGAGCATTCCGTCACCAGGTCAGGATGTAAATAATCTTGATTCTTCTCAGTCTGATGATTCACTTTGTGATCAGGATGAAGAAACCCTTCAACAAGTACTTGATCAAGTTTATGAAACCAAAATCATAGAGTTAAAAAATGAATTAAAAGAATGTCAAGTAGATGCAGCCTTAAAAGATGAAGAAAATAAAACATTCAAGGCAGAATTACTAAATTGGGTTAATAGATGGAAGAATATGAACCTGAAAAAGAATCGATACAAGGAAGCCAAGAACTCAACGATAAACACTAACCAACACTTGGTTGAGCAAGTAAATCGACAAAAGCTGATGATCATTAAGCTCAAAGCTAAACATTATGAAGCAAGAAGAGTAATCAGTTTACAAAATAGAACATGATGTCATTTCTCTTTTTGTTATGCTGGTTTATTTCTCTTTTTGACAGGTAATAAATATTTAATAAGCACACCTGCAAAATCGTAGATTTTGCAAGCATGCTTTTAATTTGTTTTATTTTATTTTATTTTCTATTAACATGATTTTAATGAGAAATTTTATTTTGTATGTTACAGGAGTACATTGTATCATTATTCTATAAAGAATATAGGTTGTTTTTGTTCACAGTTGGCATTTGTTATTGCTTCTGGAAGGATTGGTTGCTCAAGATGGCCACATTACAAGTTAGTTCGTTTGAGCATGAGATAATATATGCTAGTCATTTAATTGATAGTTTTATCTCATAGGATAAATGTTTATGCCATATGTCTTTTGAAAGAAATTCGATACAGCTAAATAGGGATAGGATTCATATTGTCTTTATTATAGCATTTATTAAAAACTGAATTGAGTTACTAGTTTGGTTATATAAACTAGTAAGTTCGATGTAAAAAGGGTCGATGGGGTATCAGAGAAACAAACTTATTTGAAATATAATTTCAGTTATAGTTCTAATCTCTTGGAGTTTTTCCTTCGGAGAGGGATTGTGACTTAAGTTCTCAAACTGGTATCACTATTCGTTGCTATTTTGAAAACTTTATATATATATTTTGATATATCACTTTCTCATTATGTTTTTGGTCAATTATACTATGTTATGATTGTATTCATTATCCGAGATTATACTCTGTTAACACAATATTACTGTTTGAATGAACATATTACTATATTCGATTTATCAATATTGTTATTGAAAATTGGAATTTTAGTAATATAAATCTTTCATGTTTTATTTTGATTTCATTTGTATTTTTATAATGTTTTCATAATAAATATCATCTTTTATTCAAAGATTTGATATTGATTATTAATTATTAATTGATAGAACATTTTCAGAGAAATTTAAATTAGTTGTCTATTTTAGTTTTTTGTTATTGTGAATATATAGGAGAGTGGTTTAATGTTAATGATTTTAAATATTTTCATTTAAAATCATAATTATTTATCTCTCTGTTTATTTGAAACATTAATTAATTATTAATCTAGTATTTAAGTTGCTCTCAGTTGAGATAGGATAACTAGTTGATTTGAATTTTAGTGTATTTTATTTTAAATTTAACAGTTGTTAAATAGGATTAGATTAACTCTGTAAAACTTGTAATAGTCTTTGAATTAGAATATTTGAAGCAAAATCCTCAAAAAAATGAAAACTTTCATTAAGAAAGAATTTTAGGATAATTTAGGTCTTAGAAAACTAATTCTAGGGTTTATTTAGATAGTAATAAGATTAGGATAAAGTTTTACTAAATTTTAAATTCTCCTTAAGAGAAAAATTCAGTTGGTAGCAAAACCATAACCTGCGAGGTTTTGCCAATCTTAAGCACACCGGGAGCTGCTCTAAGCAACTTGTGTGGGCATAATCTCTTTAGTTGGCCTAGGTTAGAAAATCAGGCCAACAAATGGTGCTAGAAGGAGGGCCTGATAATGATTAATGGTGGGTAGAACTAATGATAAAACTTCAACCAGTCAACAACCTCTATTACAATCTAAAGTTAGAAGATCACCGTTCATAGAAACTGTCAGGAGCATTCTTGAGCATGACCATCTCACATCCCCATTTACTCCTGAACAGAGTACTCAATCTTTAGAAGAATCACGTCATATTCTTACCAGAGCATATGCTAATCAACTTGTTATAACCCCAATATATTATGGTTTACCGAGACAACAAAGACGTAATCCTCAATTAAATATAGTTACTCAAGATTCAGTAGAAGCTGATAACACTCCAAGTTATCAAGTTAGAAGTCATAAGAGAGAGATTAATTGAACAAATACTGACAGAAGATTGACTTCTGTAGGTGGTTTTGATCAACCACCCTCTCCTTCGAAATCACCACCTGATAGTCCAAGGTCATCTAATTCAGGGAGTTCTTCAGAATCTAAAGGAAGTCCTATGGCTGGAAACATACTTGTGGGAAGAGAAGGTAATCCTCCACCTAATCCTCCACCTAACCCACAACTTCCTTGGTTGAGAACAGCTGTTGTAGCTGTGCCAGGTGTACAACATCCTCTGCCCAAACATTCAAATAAACTTCTTCTGAAGTTTAATCTAGATAATAAAGAGCCTGCAGAGGTGCATGTAGATAAATTCATGTTAGTTGTTCAAACCATGAATGTTCAGCATGAATATGTGGTTTTTCGGTTGTTCCCTTTAACTTTTGAGGGAAAAGCATCTACTTGGTACTTTTTGTTAGTGCAAGGATCAATTACAAATTGGTTTGAATTCAATAAAGCTTTCTTAGATAAATTTGGGGAGGATAAAACACCTTCTCTTTTATCTCTTGAGTTATCTTGGATTAAAATTGAACCTAAAGAAAGAATTACAGATTTTAATCATAGGTTTCTTACATTAAAAAATAAAATTCCTGTTGCTTCTCAACCACCCAAGGATATAATTATAGAGAACTATAGTTCAGCTTTACCAAAATATCCTAGGATGTTTGTTAAGAGAGCTGGTAAAACAACTATGGTAGAAACTTTTGAGGAAGCCATTAAAGCTGAGAAGGATTCTATGTCCTATGAACCTGATAGAAGTGGGAAAACTGATACTTTCCCTCATAGGAATATTGAAAAACCTAATTCAGAAAAAGATAAGGCATTTGATGTAGAACAGCTACAGAATGCTATTCAAGCATTAACTAATGAAGTTGTAGGATTAAAAAAATCTAATTTTGAAGCTTCATCCTCTAGAGGATATTTCAGGAATCAATTTAGACATAATCTTAATACAAATAATAAAACAAGTACACCGCCTAATATAGCAGTAAATGAACAAATTTTTAATACTATTCGAGCTGTCTTATCTTTATCCGAAACTCCCTCAAATCAAGAAACTGCTGAAAATGAAGAAGAAGAGGAATCTGAAAATGAAGAAGAATTGGAGGAACCTCAACAAGTTAATGGTCATTTTTGGGATATTCTTGTAAAAGATTATGAATATAAAAATCCTCCTTCACGACAACATGCCTATAATACTCGTAGTAGAACATTCGCAAATACTCCTGGAGCTTCATCAAGTTCTACCTTGAATAATGATAACAATAATTCACAATCCAATAAACAGACTCAATCTGGAAAACATACTCAATCTGCAAGGATCGCTCAACCAATTCAAAATGCTCCAAAGTTAGATTTACAATATGACATAATTGAATATTTAAAGAAGACACGTGCAAACATAAGTATGTATGATCTTCTTCAAATTTACCCAATTCCAAATATTCCTATTATACATCCTATCATGAGTTCAATAATTCCTAATGCTAAACAAAGTGTAGCTGCTAACAATTATAATAATGATTTAACATCAAATGATAAAGGAAATTCAGCAGCTGAAAAAGCCTCACTAATAGGAAAAAATTCAAAATCAACAACTCCTCCATTCCTACTTACTTTCGATATTTTCAATAGGAATGTTCATAATTGCATGGTTGATTCCGGAGCATCTTCCAATGTAATTCCTTTATCTGTATGCAAAAGGATGAATGGAAAATATGTTCCATCAAATTCACAAATAACTTAGTTGGATAGGACAAATGTGAGGGTTGTAGGAGAGATGAAAGATGTTTTAGTCAGGATTGCCTGTAACCCTTCATTTTTTCAAATTATAGACATTGTGGTTGCAGATATTCCTGATGTGTATGGGTTGTTTTTGAGTAGAGATTGGTCTCAACAATTGAATAGATTCTTTGCTACAGACTGGTCAACTTTATGGTTACCTAAGAATGGAAAGTCAAATCAAATTAAGATAAACAGGGAAAGATATATGAAACATACTGTGACAAAATTACATGATCCTAGTGAACTAGTTTTATTTTCAGACTCCATTATGGGGAATTACATGTATGAACTAGGGTTTGGTAATTTTAAATCTGAAAATTCTGTTTATTCTGAAAATAAACAGCAATCAGAAATTCTTAATGTAATAACTATTTCTCATGACTCTTCATTCAAGGAAATTATAAATGATGTAGATAATAATAATATTGTAAATATTATCGAAAGCAAAGTAGTTGGTAATAGTTCTACTTGGACTTTATATTTCGATGGGGAGAAGTATAAAGAAGGAGCAGGAGCTGGTTGCTTGCTAATTGACCCTCAAGGAAATAAAACATGTATATCTTGTAGGATGGAATTTAATTGTACAAACAATACTGTGGAATATGAATCTTTAATACAGGGTTTGAAAAAAGCAATTGATTCGGATATCAAAGTGTTAATTGCATATGATGATTCTAAAATCATCGTCAGACAGGTCAGTAATTATATTCATTGCCTTTCTGAACATTTGCAGAATTATCAACGAGAGGTATGGAATCTCATCTCACATTTTGATGCATTTAACATAATTTTAGTTCCAAGAGTCCAAAACTAAGAGGCAGATTTATTAGCGAATGTAGCATCAAAATCAATCCCATCAGAAAATTTTACACCAGATTTCTTTTCAGTTGAATTGATTTTTAGGCCTTCTATACTGGATAATATCTTTAATTGGCGTGTGTTTGATAATGTGTGGAGGTGCTGAATTTCCTAACAAATGATGATACCTTTAAATATTCAGTCATTGATGAAGTTACACATGATGAAAATCTGCGGGATTTTTCAGTAATAAATGATTTTTGTTCAGTTGAGAAAGCTTTCAAAAAGGTAAAACCAATTCCTAATTTAGTTTGGAGATTAGAGAAGTTCTTTGATCTTCGAGATAAATTTAGATCTGTTCCTAATTATAAAACTAATAGCTCTCAAATGAAATATGAAATCATAAATTTAGGAACGGAACTGAATCCTCAAACTATAAATCTAGGAATAGATTGCACTCCCATAGAAAAAACAACATTCATAAAATTATTTAAAGAATTTAAGGATGTCTTTGCATGGACATATGACAATTTGAAAACCTTTAATCCACAAGTCATGCAACACATTATTCCAATAAAACAAGAGTCAAAACCTTTTCAACAGAAACTAAGGAAATATCATCTATCACTAGAACCAACAATTAAGAAGGAACTAAATAAATTGTTAGCTGCTAGGATTATTTTTCCTATTCGGCATACTAAGTGGGTAGCCAATTTAGTTCCAGTTAGGAATAAAAATGGTGATATTATATTATGTGTTTATTTTAGAAATCTTAATAAGTCTTCCGAAAAGGATAATTACCCAATTCCTCCTATGGAACAAATTCTTCAAAAATTTTCTGGTTCTAAGATAATGTCACTTCTTGATGGTTTCTCAGGATACAACCAGATATTGGTTTCCCTAGATGATCAATTGAAAATAGCTTTTAGAACTCCGTGGGAACATATGCTTACAGAACGATTCCCTTTTGGTTAATCAATGATGGGGCAACTGTTCAAAGGGCAATGTATATTGCTTTTAGAGGCTTAATTAATCATTCAGTAGTTGTCTATTTAGATGATGTTACTCTATATTTGAAATGTTGACATGATCATATTAATCATCTTAGAAAGGTATTTGAACGATGTAGAAAATTTGGAGTATCCTTAAATCCAAAGAAAACAATATTTGTTGTTTCAGAAGGTATTTTATTAGGTTGCATGGTTTCAAAACACGGGATCATGATTGATCCTGAACGAACCCAAGCTATTTCAAAAATAAGCAAGAAATAAATGCAATCATTTCTTGGTAAAATAAGTTTTGTCAGAAGATTCATCCCTAGCTTTTTCTGAAATCATCCGTCCTTTACAAAAAATGATTAAGAAGGATGCTATTTTTAATTGGGGATAAACTGAAAAAGAATAATTTCAGAAAATTTTAGAAGCCATTTCAGAAGCTCCTAGTCTTTTGAGCCTAGATTTTAACAAAAATTTCATATTGTATACTTTCGCTTCTGACATATCATATGCAACAGTTTTAACTCAACTAAATCAACAAAATAATGAAGTTCCAATTTCTTTTTATGAGTTCAAATTTTAAAGGTGCTGAACCTAATTATCATGAAGTTGATAAGCAAGATTTTGCTGTTTTCAAATATGTCAAACACTTTCGTCCATATTTATTGAAATCTCGAACGAAAGTGATAGTTCCTTATCCTTCAGTCAGAAATTTGCTAGTGCAAAAAGATTTAGGTGAAAAAAGGGCACCATGGATGACAGCTCTTCAAGAGTATGACTTGGAGATTAAACCTTTAACGGTAGTCAAAGGTCAAGCATTATGTAAACTTACTGTTGAAGCAGCTCATCTACCTAATAATAATTCTGAAGCTGTCACTGATGAAGTTTTACTTACAAGGGAAGTTTACTTCTATCCTCCAACACAGGATTCTTGGTATACATATATAAGAACACTTTTGGAAATAGGAACTGCTCCTGATTACTTGGAACCAAGGAAAAGGAGAGCACTTAGACTGAAATATGGTCCTTATTTATTAATTGATAACATCCTTTTTAGGATAAATTCAGACGGGGTCTTGCTTTGATGCTTAGACAAAGATGAAATAGAAGTTATCTTGAAAGAATTACATTTTGGTCCAGCAGGTGGTCATTTTGGTGGAGAAACTGCTGCACATAAGATTCTTAGGGCTGGTTATTATTGGCCTACTTTATTTCGAGATTCTTATGCCTTTGTTAGGAAATGTCAGGAATGTCAACTTGCTGTAGGAAGAGTTAAGAAGCCAACTTTTCCTTTACAACCTGTTTCAATAGAAATACCTTTTCAACAATGGGGTATTGATATAGTAGGACCAATAAACCCTCCCTCTTATATGCAACACAAGTATATAATAACTGCAACTGATTATTTTACTCGTTGGGCAGAAGCTGCACCTTTGAGGGTTGTAAACACAAATCAGGTTATATTATTTTTAGAATCTTTTATCATAACAAGATTTGGTGTTCTGGATTCCCTTGTCTTTGATAATGCTTCATATTTTTCATCAGTTGAGTTAACTCAATTTGCCTTAGAGAAGGGAATAAGAGTTAGGTATTCAACTAACTATCATCCTCGTGGAAATGGTTTAGTTGAATCAACAAACAAAAATTTATTGAAAATTCTCAAAAGAACTATTTCAACTCACCATCGTGATTGGCATACAGAATTGTTTAATGCCCTTTGGGTAGACAGGGTAACTCCTAAAGCTGCAATAGTTAACTCACCCTTCTTTTTGGTTTATGGAACTGAGATAATTTTACCACTGAATTTATTTTTACCTTCATTACAGTTAGCTCAGTCTGTTCAAGATGAATATTTTCCAGCAATGGAGAAAAGGATTAACACTTTATTAAAACTTGAGGAAGAAAGAGACAGGTCAAAGCAACATTTTACAAAACATCAACAAATTGTGAAGTCTTGATTTGATCAATCCTCGAGTTCTAATCGAGAATTTCAGGTGGGAGATTTAGTTTTAAAATGGGATAAAGTTCATGAGGAAAAAGGAGATCATACTAAGTTTCAAAAACTTTGGTTAGGTCCCTTTGTTATTGCTGAAAAGATAGGTCCAAGTACCTTTCGTTTGCAAACCCTAGAAGGTCAGTTCAAAACATTCCCAGTGAATGGACTGATCTTAAAAAAAATTATTTGTTGATTTTTCAAACTCTAAAAATGTATATAATTATGTATATGAGCTTGTTTTCTGTCTGTAAATAATTTCATTTTTGAATTTTCATATGTATATTTTCTCTTATAAAATTGTCAATATTTTGTACAATCTTTTATTAAATAAAGGATTATGATAAATTCATGATACTTATGTACATTTCAAACATCAATCTACTCTTGAAACTAGTTTTTGATTTTCTTAATCAAGTATTAATATATTGATCATTTGTATTAAGGATTATCAAATTTCTGTATATATGTTTTAAAATAATCAATCACTAATGTACATATGTCAATTGAAAAGACAAGTGTAAATAAATAAATCCTGTGTTTTAAACTAGTTTGTTCATTAGTTTAAAATTATGGTATTAGACTAAATCTTTTAATTGGTTCAGAATCATCAAAGTTTCTTAAGTCTATTAAGAACCTATCATTATTTGTAAATATTTGTAAGTGTTATTCAGATTATTCCTCACTCTTCTATTTTTGGGATAGCTAATTAATGTCTTTTTCGAAACTTGTACTTTGAAAAATTCTTATGGATCTTTACCATCAGTCATCGTTCTTAAAGTTATTTACAATCTAAAAACTTTTTAGAATCTGTTCCATTCAATAAAATGCTAAAATGAGAGACGAAAGGTCTTAGTAATAAGCCGATCTGATCAGGATCATAAATATCACTGGCATGACATTATTAGGAAACTGATAATGGCTCTTGGTCATAAGGTCAAGAGATAGGGGGTCTCATCATGAGCCAGCTGACTCATTTTCTGGTGATATTAGTGACTAACATTACCATTTGGTCACCATGCTAGGTAATGATCTCTTATTTTATAAAATGTAAAAATTTCAAATTGAATAAAGTGAAACATAATTCTGATTGAAGAATAGGAGGTCTCATCACGAGCCGGGCTAATCATGATCATTAGTGCTGTCTAGTATAACTTCATTTATGATCATCAGGGTGATGGCTCTTGGTTAAAAGATCAAGAGACAAGAGGTCTCATCACAAGCCGACTTGCTTATTCTAGGTAGTTCTTGTGAATGATACTATCACATCAGGTTATCATGCCTAGATAGTAGTCTTCAGTCAGAGTAATTGTTTCAATTTTAAGTAAAATAAAAATAAATAAATAAATAAAGGAAAGAAAACTGTTATATTCATGGAACAGATTCTAGAAATTTTTCAGAGAAGTAAATTCCTATACCTTATACTGATGGTGCAGGTTATCTTTACTATGAAGTACTTTGTTTCGATTAGGACATTAAGAACACTACTACATTTCGATCCAAAATCCGACGGAAAAATCCGACGGCGCGTGGATTTTTTCTTTTAACTGTACCAAAAATCAGAAAGATAATTTTTTTTTTGAAATGGTGGTCATAAGCGTAGCGCCGCTTAAGCGACGGCTAGCCTCATAAGCGTCGCTTAAGCGACGACGCATAAATTGGTCAACCATTTAATAAAATACACTTAATTGGTTAATTATTTAAAATGGAAAGCGTCGTCGCATATCCGACGCGTCGGTTCATTTTCCTACACACACTCATATAAATAGATGTACGCCTAGGCTCATTATCTCACACCATCAGTCTCGCACTTATCTCTTGGACAAGAAATGCGAAATTCCTAAGGGTTTTTTTTTGGCCTTGTGCTTTTGTGGGGATCTTCCCACTTGATCTTGGATTTTGGCCTTGCTCTTTTGTGGGGATCTTCCCACTTGGTCTTGGATTTTGGCCTTGCTCTTTTGTGGGGATCTTCCCACTTGGTCTTGGATTTTGGTCTTTCTCTTTTGTGGGGATCTTCCCACTTGGTATTGGATTTTGGTCTTGCTCTTTGGTCTTGCTCTTTGGATTTGGTTCTAACCCTTGTGGAAAAGAAGACTCATCATATACTTGGGTTTGCTCGTACTTTGTTCTTAGGGTTTGAGTAATAAAATTCCACGTAACAATAATGTTACAGGTCATCAAGATCCGGCAGATCAAAATCGACAATTGCTTGCTAGGTTGTGGGATGGAGTGGAAAGAAGGGGTGATGGAAAATGTTATTGTCCTTGCAGTCGATGTAGGGGCTTTAATACGAGAAGGTTACTGATCAAAACAACTAAAATACATTATAGAGAACATGGACATGTTGAGGGGGGGCATGAATATCATCCATTGGTAAGTCAATATAATTCATGATTATATATCATGCGGTCTTTATATTGAGAGTTTTTGTAATTGTATATTGTATCGTTTTTATTTTTGTTACTTAATCGACATGACTAACGTTATTTGTTTGATGTTTTAATTGTAATTATAAAGCAAGGGCCTTCTAGGGCTGTTCTGAACATGGAGAATGTGGTAATTACGGAACAACTAGCGCAGGAGGAATGTCAATATGCAGGTCCTGCGAATATTGATCATGATCAAGTTAATGATGACATGGAATTAGACGATGATCATGACGATAACATAATTGAGGATGATGGTGCAAATG
>LPNX010687848.1:378431-393261 GCA_001517045.1 Pseudotsuga menziesii
GATGGTCTTTCACTACCGTCGAAGAAAGGCTGTCGCTTAACCGACGTTTTACATTTAACCGACGGTAAGCTGAGGTGTCACTTAACCGACGGTTTTGAAAGATGTCGGATAACCGACGACAAGTTTCCGACGCTCAAAAAAAATCATAGTGTCGTACATGCGACAGGGAAGTGTCGAAAATCCGACAATCCTGCCGTCGGATTTTTGGTCGAAATGTAGTAGTGGAAGTTATCTTTAACAAGATTTTTATTTACAAGAGATGGGATAATTCTGAATTTGACTTATGAATATTAATCAGAACAATGGTTTTTAGTTAGACAGAGAATCTTTGATTGTCTTTGAATAGGTTTTAAGATTTTGTTTATACTATCATTCGAAAATTGTATGAGCAGAGATAACTGATTCGCCCAGGTCATCGCCATTTGTTGGAAGTCAACAACAACCCTCTCATTTTTTTCTATTATGCTGAAAAAATGATTAGTTCTCTTCTATGGTTATTTTAAAAAAAATATTATATAAGAGTGCCTTCAGAATATTCGATTCTGAAGGTACTCTCAATTTAGAAGGTACTCTCAATTTAGAGATTTATGAAATACTTTCATAAATTAGTAGTTTTCAATCTTGTAAATTTCATATATAATCAATTTTTTTCATTATTAATTCATTTGATTATATACTGATTTATGAGCTTCACGGTATAGCATGCTGATTAGTTTTTTTCGGATTAAAATGAAATACATTTTGAACATCTTACAAACTTGGTTTTGATAAGATATTTATTTTCATAAGTTTTTGTAATTTTTATAATTAGGGTTGATTTATTAACTGGAACATTTTATATTAATCCTAAGTTTATATTTTACATATAACTTGATCTTTTAATATCTTGTCATTGTTGTGTAAAAAGTGTACATATGTCTCACAAAATAGCCAGAGTTCATTTATATATATATATCATTTCAAAATTTTCATTGTAATATAATCATAATAATTAAATTTTGATTTACTGTTAGTTTTTGTAAGCCTTTTATCCGATCATATTTTGCATTTGGTCATGGGTATTGGGATTTCATGAATCAATTACATGTATATATATGGTTTTGAATGATTTAATTTTTATATAGAGCTGATCTTGCTACTTAGTTGTAATTACGAAACCCTAGGAGACATTATGAATTATAATGACGACTTCACATCATTTGGTTCATGAGCATGATTGCCTTCCACATATAATCCTTGTTTATTATCATTTAATGATAGTCATATTGATGATACAGGATACAATTGTTTGAATTATTAACATCTGTTTATATGGATTTTAATGATCATAATATTTTCGAATCACTATGTAAAGATTGAGATCATATTGACATTTGGTTTTGGTTTTAATTTTATGACACTTATCAATTCAACTGACATTTGTTGGTTAATGATGAAATCTTGTCATTGGAATTCAATTTCATAAATGACTGATAGCCATTTCCATTCATGACGCTTGTACAAAGCTATCATTCCATTATGTATATTATCAATGCTTCGTTTTTTGTATCATATGGTTATTGATCCCTGAATTGAATTATTTTGGATGTGGAAGTTCAGTTAGAATTCACATAATGTTTTTTGAAGGATTTGGTTAGTTATGATTATTTTATCCATTACTCATAGCACAAAACGCTGGCATTTGTTCTCATTATTTCAAAATTTAGTTACCATGGCCAAATTTCAGGTTCTCATTCCTGTCACATATGAATCAATTAGAGATTTGACAGTTCACATAATGCCTTTCACTTGGATCCCTATTCCTTCAATTTTCACAACTACATTCGTTTCAAACCAAAACTAGAGTTGCAGTGAGGAGACAATGGCTTCTCTCAGTCGACTTGAGATTTCAGGGCCTGAGATGCTGGAAGTTGATGCGAAAGTCGTTGCATTGTTCGAAAAGATAGGATGGGGTTTGTTTTTTAGATGTTTTAGTGGTCATAATGCAGAAGTTACCAAACAATTCACTATGAGATTGAAGGAGAATGTAACTCAAATTGGGAGTTTTAAATTTATAATTGATGAAGATAAGATTGCAGAAGCAATAAAGCTTCCTCAGACTGGATAATGTTGGTTTAAAGGAGGAAAGGTCGATAAGAAAAGGTGTAGGTCATTACTTTTACCCTTACCCACTAATAAAAAGCTAAAGGTTGGGGTTTCAGTTAAATTCTTAAAACCAGAATGGCGAGCGTCTTATGAAATATTAGTCAGGTATGTATGTTGTGACGACCATCTCTCTCATCTCCATTATTACCATCTGTGATTATTATTAGCATTGAAGGGTTGTAAGATCAATCTTCCTTTTTACTTACTTCAAAGCTTGAAGAAAATGGCACATTTAGTGCAAAGTACTATAGGCAACCCTGACAGGAGCTTGTTCCACCACGGTCTGATTAAAATTCTAATTCAGCATCAGTTATCCCTTAGCTATAGATCCTGGGATGAATTCTTGGTTGAAACTAAGCTAGGGTCAACACAGTATTGACCTAATCCTCCTCCTAAAACTCGTAGAAAGCGTAAATCTATATTAAAATCTAAGATGGATTATATTCATGAAGCTGAGCCAGGGGATACTAAGTTACAGGAAGCAAGTTCGACTATAGATACTCGTATTAGTAGCGATGTTACCAATAAGGTCGATCCCTTTGATGCTAAACAAAATATGAATCAATCTCTATTTGCCAAACGTTTCAACACATTTGTAAAGGTGGATGGTGAATTGATGAATGATGAAAAAATGGATTTTATTACTCATGAATTCTTCTCTGATTTATGCACTCCTAAAAAACCTTGTGATGATTCTACACGAAAACTTGAACAGTTAGCACAAGTTTGTTGTGATAGGAGAAGTTTTGAGCCAAATGGTTCTGTGTCTGTTCATTCACGAAGATTCACTAGAAGAATGACTACAACGCCTTCAGTTTCCATTCCTGTAAATATTCAGCAGAATACTCAGCCAATTATTGTTCAACTTGAGGATGATGTTTCGTCTTTGATTCCTAAGACAATGCATATGAATAAACCTATTACCATAATGGAGAATCTTGAAAAATCATTGGCCAAAAACATTATTGATCCAAGTAAGTTTGAAATAGCACCATCATGTATGGATGCTTGTGGATCTAGCCATGAGCAATCCTGTATGAGCATTCCATCACCACTTTAGGATGTAAATAATCTTGATTCTTCTTAGTCTGATGATTCACTTCATGATCAGGATGAAGAAACCGTTCAACAGGTACTTGATCGAGTTTATGAAACCAAAATCGCAAAGTTAAAAAATGAATTAAAAGAATGTCAAGCAGATGCAGCCTTAAAAGATGAAGAAAATAAAACATTCAGGGCAAAATTACTAAATTGGGTTAATAGATGGAAGAATATGAACCTGAAAAAGAATTGATACAAGGAAGCCAAGAACTCAACGATAAACACTAACCAGCACTTGATTGAGCAAGTAAATCGACAGAAGCTGATGATCATTAAGCTCAAAGCTAAACTTTATGAAGCAAGAAGAGTAATCAGTTTACAAAACAGAACATGATGTCATTTCTCTTTTTGTTATGCTGGTTTATTTCTCTTTTTGACAGGTAATAAATATTTAATAAGCACACCTGCAAAATCGTAGATTTTGCAGGCATGCTTTTAATTTGTTTTATTTTATTTTATTCTCTGTTAACATGATTTTAATGAGAAATTTTATTTCTTATGTTACAGGTGTACATGGTATCGTTATGCTATAAATAATATAGGTTGTTTTTGTTCACAGTTGGCATTTGTTAGTGCTTTTGGAAGGATTGGTTGCTCAAGATGGCCACGTTACAAGTTAGTTCGTTTGAGCATGAGATAATACAGGCTAGTCATTTAATTGACAGTTTTATATCATAGGATAAATGTTTGTGCCATATGTCTTTTGAAAGAAATTCGATACAGCTAAATAGGGATAGGAATCCTATTGTCTTTATTATAGCATTTATTAAAAACTAAAATGAGTTACTAGTTTGGTTATATAAACTAGTAAGTTCGTTGTAAAAAGGGTTGATGGAGTATCAGAGAAACAAACTTATTTGAAATATAATTTCATTTATAATTCTAATCTCTTTTTGTTGGAGTTTTTCCTTCGGAGAGGGATTGTGACTTAAGTTCTCAAACTGGTATCACTATTCGTTGCTATTTTGAAAACTTTATATATATATTTCGATATATCACTTTCTCATTATGTTTTTGGGAAATTATATTGTGTTATGCTTGTATTCATTATCCGAGATTGTACTCTGTTAACACAATATTACTGTTTGAGTGAACATATTACTATATTTGATTTATCAATATTGTTATTGAAAATTGGAATTTTCGTAATATAAATATTTCATGTTTTATTTTGATTTCATTTGTATTTTTACAATGTTTTCATAATAAATATCATCTTTTATTCAAATATTTGATATTGATTATTAATTATTCATTGATAGAACATTTTCGGAGAAATTTAAAGTAGTTGTCTATTTTAGTTTTCTGTTATTGTGAATATATAGCAGAGTGGTATAATGTTAATGATTTTAAATATTTTCATTTAAAATCATAATTATTTATCTCTATGTTTATTTGAAACATTAATTAATAATTAATCTAGTATTTAAGTTGCTCTTAGCTGAGATAGGATAACTAGTTGATTTGAATTTTAGTGTATTTTATTTTAAATTTAACAATTGTTAAATAGGATTAGATTAATTATGTAAAACTTGTAATAGTCTTTGAATTAGAATATTTGAAGCAAAATCCTCAAAAAATTGAAGACTTTCATTAAAAAATCATTTTAGGATAATTTAGGTCTTAGAAAACTAATTCTAGGGTTTATTTAGATAGTAATAATATTAGGATAAATTTTTACTAAATTTTAAACTCTCCTTAAGAGAAAAATTCAGTTGGTAGCAGGACCATAACCTGCGAAGTTTTGCCAATCTTAAACACACCGGGAACTGCTCTAAGAAACTTGTGTGGGCGTAATCTCCTTAGTTGGCCTAGGTCAGAAAATTAGGCCAGCAGGTATGTGACATACACACCCCTTTAAATATAACATCGTCCTTGATGTTATTTTGTTCATCGTCCTCAGAGTTGCCCTGGAACAAAATCGGATATGCTGCCCGCATATGACTCTCCAATTCCCAGGTGGCTTCTTCTGGACTAAGGTGCTTCCATTGCACCTTCACCTACCTAATGGTGTGATTCTGAAGCAATATCTCCCTCCTTTCGAGGATACAATCCGGTTCCACCATAAAATCTCCTTCGGGTTCCACCTGCACATCATTCCAATTTATAACATGAGTAGCATCATGTACATATTTTTTTAATACAGAGATATGAAAAACATTATGAACCTTTAAATTTGGCGGTAAAGCCAGTTGATATGCCACCTATCCCATTCTAGACAGTATTTCAAAAGGCCCAAAATATCGGGGTGCCAACTTAGCACAACTTCCTAACTTCAAAGAACTCTTTTTAGGCCTTACCTTTATATAAACATGTTCACTCATCTGGAACTCTTTATGAGTTTATTTAAGATTTGCTTGAATTTTATGTCTGTCTTGTGCAACTTTTAAGTTACCTTGCACCTTGTTAACACTCAGTTTTTTAACAGTTGATCTAAGGGCTTGACAAGAGTTCGATGAGGATCCCATTCCCTCGAACTTCATGTGAACACCTATTCAAAGAAGAAAACGGTAGGTGTGCTGAAGGCATTGAGCGAGACTCGAAACCGAAGGTTGAGATCGATCGGAGGTGGATCAATGGCTCCCAACCATTTCGTGCGAGTGGACACACTCGACCAAAGACTCCTTTCCAAATTGCGAAATCTGTTAAAGGTCGAAAACATTCTACGGTTGATATGAGTTCTGAGTCATATCTACGGCCTCAATCAATTTCGCAAGCCATACATGCATGAGTGAAAACCATGATTTCAAATCGCGAAGGAGGGGTAGTTGTCGCGAAGATCAACGGTCGTGATAGGATTGGAGATAAATATATGGCCATGGTTTATTTCATAGTGTGGACTAGACTGATGAATATCAAAAGCTTCTCATTGTGAAAGATAGTGGGGCCCACTCAGATCTATGAATACATGAATAATTGGTCACGATCGACGGTTGAAAACATATCATGATCCTGAACTTCCCGCTGTGCTTGAAGGAATGGAACGTGGACGACAGAAATGAAATATTCCTCGAATCGGACAGTTGATTTGTCTCCCAGGGAATGTGATTTCACATCCAGTGCGGAGATGACAGTGGAGGAGGCATTCACGTGTGTAATATTCCCCCCATTGCAAATTGGCCAATTCCTTCGACGCCATTCGGGATAAGCCTGAGATGGAAGTCTTGTCCAATGATGCTAATTTCCTCAGTTCGCAAGTGTGGCACGTGGTTCACTTCGAAAGGAACTATGCGAAAGATGGAGGTTTTATTCGTTGAGACAATAGACTTGGCATTTACACGAGGCTGAGGGATGCGACGGACTGAAATAGCCCAACGCTACCTTCAAGGTAATTGAAAGGGAAAGAGATGGTCAAATCCGTAGCCCTCAAAAATAGCCTAGCAGCCATGCGGGAGTGGCTTGGAATCTTATCCATATGAGATAATATGATTAAAACATCAAGAGGAAAGATCATCACCCTATAATCACACATACCACCATCGCAGCTACTCTAAGGGTATAGCCCTTCCTGAGCTGTCTCTGTTCACACTATATAACACCATCTTTCGAAGATATTTGAGGCATGGAACTGTGTAGATGATAAGAGATATATGATTGAATTCTGAAAAGTGTCGAATTATTTCATAGAAAACCATGACTGTGTGGTTCAAGAAATTATTTCAATAAGGGGTACTCTTGGTAAGCAAACATGAATCGGTGTTATAGTTATCCACACCAGAAAATCACCAACCATCGGGGCATAGATGTGAAATACCAAGGGGGTTTCACCTGCTTATACACAACCCGGTCTCTGGATGTGTAGTGCATGGGTTTTGACATCCCAGTGATGTCCCTCTGACACTTACATCTGCAGTCACGACCTCCGAAGTCCCAGCTCACATTGGTGGCAGAACTATTGGAGCAAATGCTCGAACTGGGACCAGGCAGGCCCGGAGCCTTCGACGCCACCCCCATGATCTCCACTTGGTTGTTTGGTCATGGGCAAGGAGAAGGTCAATCGCACACTTGGCTGCATGGCCTGCAGGAAAACCCTCCTCATAGGAGGAAGAGAGCAGTACAAGGATGATAAGCTTCTTAAGTCATTTATCATCACCAAGTGCATGACCGCCTTCTTCCCGGATTCCTCCTATAATAATGTTACTCGATGAAGGAGGGGTCAAAAAAAGTGGTTAGGTAATGGATTCGGGTCTTCTTGTCAATCTTTGAGCAACATATGCTGGCTGGACAAGGAGACCCAAAATATGTCCGAAGCATCCTGTGGGGGAAATTAACCATCAGCATGCCATGTGGGAATCACTTTCATGAAGCAGGAGGGTAGAGGGCTTTGTCTTGTCAATCTGCTTCATCATGATCCATATCTCCATGATGTTGTTTATATTTGTAAAACATGGCGATAGTCCACTCCCTATACAATTAGCGCATGATAGTGACTTGTAACACTTATTTGTTTGGTAGTCTCGGCATTGGAATAGTATAAATACACTCTCGATAGAGGGAGGATGGAGTTAGTTGATTGGATTGGGAAACATTCTAGGGATGAGGCTCTCCATTTTAAATAAGTTTGATGCCTATGTTATGAATAAAATTGTAGAGAAAGAGTTTTTTATCATAGCAAAGATTCATGTGTCGTTTCTTTTCCCAATATGTATCTTCTTTTATGATCCGTAGGACCTCAACTTTAGTGCATTAAAAGTTTGTTGTAGAAGAATGCATGCAACAGGTTAATTAATGGAACAGCATTAAAAGAAAATTAAATGCTCAGAACAGGAATGAAAACAATACTGATAACAAATGCCAAGAAAAAAACACAGAACCCAAAATCACAGATAGAAATTGATAACGGAGTTCACCCGCTCCACTGGGCTACGTCTCCGGGTCCCTCTCCAATGGGAACCGATCCAATTAATTATTTTAAAAATGGTACAAATGGTTCTGGACTCTGCAAATCAGTTCAGCAGTATGGGCAAAAGTCTCCAAGACCTCTTCTCTGGAATAATACAAATTGGCTTTCGAAGCAAAGAGAAGCCAAATAGAACAGAGAAGACAGATCGACTCTTGACAATCACCGCAACTAGGTATCAACAACAAAGTCTTTAAGACCTCCTCTATGAAAGTTACCAACTGGACTTCAACAATCAAAGAAGCCAAGTAACAACTAGGGATGGTCGACTTCAAAAGCATGTGGATCCTTTTTTCAGCAAACTTGCCCAGCTTCTATAACTCAGAAAAACCCAATCTCCTGTGCTTCTTCATGAACTCTCCTTTATACTCTTCTTTACCGTTACAATGGGAAAAATGCTCAAGAACGTGACTTTTCACCTCCTTCTGCCAACTTCCCTCAACTGTTCATCTCCCTATCAACGCGGCATCATACGGCATCAAGATCCTACAAAAACCGTTTTTGAAACGTCCCCGCGTGACCGCTTGCAGGGTTTAAGTCAGAAGGTTGAAGTCATCTGCTCATCTTCCATTGCATAAGAGGATAAGAAACAGTTCCGATGAATTCTATTTCAATCATCTATCGGCTGGTTTTCAAGTCGGAAGTCTTAGTTACTTTGGCTCCCGCCATTGTGGATGGCACACCACTTCTTCTTCCGATCCCGTCGAGCGATTTCACCGATCTTTTAAGTTTTTGTGCTTCCACCGTTGCGGCTACGAAAGCGTTCCGACTTCCGATTCACCTGAACATCTGTTAGGCTTTCGCCATTGTGGAAGAGGAAAGGCTTCTGAGCCCCGCTATTGTGGAAGGGGAAAATCTTGGAAGATTCCGCCGTTGCGGAAAGGAAATGCTTCCAACCTCCGATCTGTGGAAGGAGAAAAGCTTGGAATCTTCCGCCGTTACGGAAGGGAAATGCTTCCGACCTCCGATTTGCGGAGGGAGAAAATCCTGGAAGCTTCTATCGTTGTGGAAGGGAAATGCTTCCGACCTCTGATCTGCGGAAGGAGAAAAGCTTGTAAGCTTCCACCGTTGTGGAAGGGAAATGCTTCTGACCTCCAATCTGTGTATTTTGTTTTGCCGTCCGATTTCTTCAAACGTTGTTTCTATGAACCATGTACCATATTGGATCTTTCAGAGGAATAATCCGTCGGATCAATCCTCCCCATTGGAGAGCTTTTGGACCACCAAAAGCCTGAATTATTCTGCAAGTAAGTGAGGGTAAAGTTCCCTCACTTTACCAATCTCCATCCATCTTGCTTTGCTAGGATGCATTCCTTTCAGCCCCACTCGAAGCTACTCAGCATTCCCCCTTCATGAAGTTCTTACATTTCTATCAAGAATAACATCATCCTGCAACTCTCTCATATATTCAGGTGCCAAATCATCAACTGAAGGAATCTGTATGTTAATTTCCTCATCCATGATCATAGGAGGCTCATATAATTTAAGATTCTCGGCATTGACAACTGAATAAATTTGCATGTATGGAGGTAAATTCAAGCGAAAAGCATTAGTACCGATATTTTCCAAGATCTCAAAAGGACCATACCTGATAGGTTTAAGCTTTTTACCTTCACCTTTCATCCTTTCTTTGGTGATGTGTAACCAAACTCTGTCACCTACCTTAAATTGATGATCAATTCGATGCTTATCATGCCTGGCCTTGTACTTCACCTGGCTCTTCTCCAACTGTTCCTACACTACCTGCTGCACTGCTTGGATTCTCTGAATGAACTTTAAAGCTTTTTCTGCGTCATGATGTCCATCCACTGCATCTTTGCCAAAAGAGAAGTCCATCGGTGTTTTTGGCAGATAACCAAAACAAGTTTCAAAAGGAGATTTTTGCGTGGAAGAATGAATTGCATGATTGTAAGCATGATGTATATATTGCAACTGCTCATCCTAAAGTTTAGGATGTTTACTACAATATCCTCTGAGCAGCTGAAACACTGTTCTGTTTACTACCTCTATTTTCCCATCGGTCTGTGGATGAAAAGTTGTACTTTTCTTTAGTTTGGTATCCATAAGCTCCCATAAAGCTGACCAAAATTTTCCCAAGAACCGGGAATCTCGATCAGATATAATAGACAGGGGCAGCCCAAAATGTACCCAAACATTTTGAAAGAATAAAAGAGATGTTTGTTCAGCAGTGATCTTCTTGTTACATGGCATCAAGATACGCATTTTGCTGAACCTATCCACAATGACATATAGGTAATCATGCCCTTTTCTATACATAGGTAGCCCCCCTACAAAGTCCATAGAAATACTTCCCAATGACGAGAAGAAACTGGAAGAGGAGTGTACAAACCCAATTTCCTATTGCTAGGCTTACTTGTTGCACACATAACACAACCCCTTATATATTTAGCTACAGTTTCTTGCATTTGAGGCCAATAACAATGATTCTGCAATACATACAACGTTTTACTTACACCAAAATGTCGTGCAATCAATGAACTATGTGCCTCTCGGATCACATGCACTCTTTCTTTTTCTGGAATACAGAGTTTACCGAGATGATACAAGAGTTGATTATGCACATAATAGTTCTCTTCCTGTTTACCATGTATTAGTGATGCATATACTTTCTTAAAATCTTTATCTTCTGCATACTGTTCAATATAACTTTCATGTGTTAATGAACTGTTCTGAATAATGATTGAAGCATTCATAGGTGACCTTGATAACATGTCTTCTACTTTATTATGAATTCCCTTTTTGTACTTAATGACGAGATGAAACTGTTTTAAGAACCCCGTCCATCTTAAATGCATACTTTGTTGTATTTTACTTTGGGATTGTAAATATTGAAGTGGCTGATGATCAGTATGTATGACTGTCTCTTTTCCCATGATATAATGTTTCCACTTCTTCACACTCTGTACTAAAGCATACAATTCTTTGTCATAGGTCGGATAGTTACTTACCGTAGTAGAGAATGTTTCTGAATGGTAACAGACTGGCTTCCTTCCTTGCATCAAAACCGCTCCCATGGCAAACCCACTAGCATCGGTTTCGATCTCAAATGGCTACTGCAAATATGTAAATGTTAGAACTGGTGTGGTGCTAATTCTTTCCTTCAAAGTGTCAAAGGCTCTCTGATGCTTGCCTCCCCATTGGAAAATTTCTTTAATGCTTGTCAACACATGTAATGGAGAAGCAATGGAAGAAAACCCAGAAATGAATTTCCTCCAATACTGAACCGCACCCAAAAAACTTCTAATTTCAGTGACGGTGTTAGGTCGTGGCTAGTTTACAATGACAACAACCTTGGCTGGGTCCACTTGCAGGTGGCCTCCACCAATGATATGGCCTAGATATACTAAGGAAGTTTTAGTAAATTCACATTTAGACATTTTTACATAAAGCTTTTCTTTCTCAGTACATCTAAATTTTTTTTCACGTGTACAACATGCTCTTCCCAAGTGTTGCTAAACACAAGGATATCATATAGACACACAATTAAAAAATCATCAATGAATGTACGAAAGACATCATTCATGACCCGCATAAAAGTAGCAGGTGCGTTGCAGAGCCCAAAAGGCATCACAAGCCATTCATACAAACCCTGTTTCGTTTTAAAAGCTATTTTCCAAGCATCATGCTCAGCAACACGGATTTGATGATACCCACTACATAGATCCAATTTTGTAAAGTAAGTTGCATGTTTCAATTGATCAAGCAAATCATCAATACGAGGAAGAGGATACCTGTTTTTAATGGTGATTTTGTTAAGGGCCCTGTAGTCGATACACATCCTCCACGAACCATCCTTCTTTGGAACCAAGACTATAGGAGAACCACAGGGAGAAGTGCTGGGCCGGATGACCCCCTTCTCAATCAGCTCCTGAACCTGCTTCTTGATCTCCTCGTTCTGCATTACATACATTCGATACATGGCACATCCTGCTACAAATGTATCTCATGATGAATCTCTCTCTTCGGTGGTAACCCCTTCGGATCTTGAAACAAATCATCATACTCAGAAATGATGTCAATCAGTTCAGATTTATGCTTAGGGTCACATTCTTCAAAATATTTAGAGACTTCATCATTTTTCATCTTAACCATCATTAACACAAAGTTCTTACTAGCATTTACCAACCTCTTCATTTTTCCTGCAGAGACTATTGCTAGATTGGTTTTTATCTTATGTGCTTGTACAATATATTCCATACCTTCTTTAAAAAGATGATACTTATTATGATCTCTATAAAAGACTACTTTTTCGGTCATACAAATATGGACTCCCAAGTACAATTCCACAAATGTCAAGTGGCACTACATCTAGTTCTACCTCATCCCTAAACTTTCCAGTAATTGCAAATTTTAATACACATTTCCTTGTAACTTGCAATCGTGTATCATTAGTAACCCAACCTAGAGGATAGGGATTTTCATGAGGTACAGTAACTAAATGCAATTTCTTAACCACTTCTTCTGATATCAGATTTACTTGTGAACCACTATCAAACAATGTATCAATCTTTGTGTGATTTGAAATGACACGAACATGAAACAGTGCACTTCTATCTTTATCATTTTGCTTAGAAGTAGATGGCAGACTTGTACTTGCACTAGAACTTGATTGTGCATCAATGGGAAGTGAGATACTTTTATCCTTACCTTGGATTCCGACAGCTATAACCTTTGTTTCATCACCTGAGTCGGATCCCAAGTCTTGAATAGCTGTTGCAGTAGCTTTTGCTTTTCCTTTGTCTTTGTTTCCTCCGTACTTCTTTGGCCTTAATTCTGGATGAAGTTTCCAACACTTAGAGACATCTTGTCCTTTCTGACAATGCGAACACATAGGATTTTAACCCTCTTTCTTAACAGTGGCCATCTTATTTTTCCCCTTATCTTTACCTTTTGATTTTCTGTCAAATTTAAATGACTTCTTCACAAAAGTATCATTAGCATGCTTACCCTTGGCTTCTAAATGGGTAGCTTGAACACATACATCATCTAAATTACTGGGATTAAACATCAACAAAGTATGCTTCAAATAAGAATGCATGCCACCAATGTACTTAAGAAGAGTTTCCTTTGTATCTAACGAATCATTCAATGCAATAGCCCTCTTTCTGAATTCATGAGTATAATCTTGAATGCTTTGTCCTTTAGCTTGTCTAAACATTTTCCAATTCATGGTTAATTGCTGCATGTGACCTAAAGGATAAAATTGCTTTCTTAATACTTCAATGAATTCATTCCAGACTGAAATAATTTTACCATTCTTTTGAAGATCTTGCTGAATCTTGCTCTCCCACCAAGTAAGAGCCATTCCACTCATTCTCAAAGTGGCCAATTGGATTCTGGAAGGGTCATCGTTAATGCCCTGCACCCTGCAATATACTTCAAGCTGCTTGATCCAATTGTCTAATTTTTCAGCATCTACATCTCCATTATAAATAGGTAATTCAAATTTTACATCCAATTTGAAATAAGGCATATTAGGACTTGCATTATGAGAAGTATGAGAAGAAGAAAAATTATGTTTAGTATCAGGAGGATCACCATCACCTCCTACTCCTTTACCCTTTTCTTCCGGCTTCACTTCTGCATCTCTGGATGAAGATCCTTCTTCTTTCTTCTTCCTTTCTGCTCGCTCTTCGAGTAGAAGTTCCATCATGGATTTCATGCTCATGAAAGCCTCCAGAAACTCAGTTTCAGAAATGACAGGTTTTTCCCGCTTGGTATGTCCTTCTTCTTCCCCTCGTGGAGAAGACATGGTTCTTGAGAATGTACTCCTAGAGCCAATCTCAGGATCTCCTTCAACTAATTCTCCTTCACCAACCTTTAACCTGGACCTGGTAAGCATTCACAAACTTGCACAACAGTCAACCAGCTCTGATACCAAATATGATCCGTAGGACCTCAACTTTAGTGCATTAAAAGTTTGTTGTAGAAGAATGTGTGCAACAGGTTAATTAATGGAATAGCATTAACAGAAAATTAAATGCTCAGAACAGGAATGAAAACAAGACTGATAACAAATCCCAAGCAGAAAACACAGAACCCAAAATCACAGACAGAAATTGATAACGGAGTTCACCCCCTCCACTGGGCTACGTCTCCAGGTCCCTCTCCAATGGGAACCAATCCAATTAATTCTTTTAAAAATGGTACAAATGGTTCTGGACTCTGCAAATCAGTTCAGCAGTATGGGAAAAAGTCTCCAAGACCTCTTCTCTGGAATAATACAAATTGGCTTTCGAAGCAAAGAGAAGCCAAATAAAACAGAGAAGACAGATCGACTCTGGACAATCACCGCAACTAGGTATCAACAACAAAGTCTTTAAGACCTCCTCTATAAAAGTTACCAACTGGACTTCAACAATCAAAGAAGCCAAGTAACAACTAGGGATGGTCGACTTCAAAAGCATGTGGATCCTTTTTTCAGCAAACTTGCCCAGCTTCTATAACTCAGAAAAACCCGATCCCCTGTGCTTCTTCACGAACTCTCCTTTATACTCTTCTTTACCGTTACAATGGGAAAAATAGTCAAGAACACGACTGTTCACCTCCTTCTACCAACTACCCTCTGTTAGAATAATCAACCCATAGTATTTACCCACTTAGACATTATTTCATTTATTTTGTCTTATTTGCCTAGTACATGAGTCCCACCATGTGCAAGTT
>LPNX010687861.1:0-31149 GCA_001517045.1 Pseudotsuga menziesii
GAGCATGCAACTTGGTGACTCATGAAATCCTAGTTGGTGCATGCAAGTATTGGTGATAATGTGTTTCTAGTTCACTCTCCTAACTTGCATGATTTCTCAACAAACCCTAGTTGGACATCTCATACCTTGTCTTGAACCTAATTGGAGCATGCAACTTGGTGACTCATGAAAGCCTAGTTGGTGTGCATGCAAGTATTGGTGATCATGTGTTTCTAGTTCACTCTCCTAACTTGCATGATTTCTCACCAAACCCTGGTTGGAAATCTCATACCTTGTCTTGACCCTAGTTGGAGCATGCAACTTGGTGACTCATGAAAGCCTAGTTGGTGTATGCAAGTATTGGTGATCATGTGTTTCTAGTTCACTCTCCTAACTTGCATGATTACTCACCAAACCCTAGTTGGACATCTCATACCTTGTCTCAACCCTAGTTGGATCATGCAACTTGGTGACTCATGAAAGCCTAGTTGGTGTGCATGCAAGTATTGGTGGTCATGTGTTTCTGGTTCCCTCTCCTAACTTGCATGATTTCTCACCAAACCCTAGTTCCATATCATATCTTGTCTTGAGCCTAGTTGGAGCATGCAACTTGGTGACTCATGAAAGCCTAGTTGGTGCATGCAAGTATTGGTGATCATGTGTTTCTAGTTCACTCTCCTAACTTGCATGATTGTTCACCAAACCCTAGTTGGACATCTCATACCTTGTATTGAACCTAATTGGAGCATGCAACTTGGTGACTCATGAAAGCCTAGTTGATTCATGCAAGTATTGATGATCATGTGTTTCTAGTTCTCTCTCCCAACTTGCATGATTGCTCATCAAACCCTAGTTGGACATGTCATACCTTGTCTTGAACCTAGTTGGAGCATGCAACTTGGTGACTCATGAAAGCCTAGTATTGGTGATCTCATGTGTTTCTAGTTCCATCTCATACCTTGTCTTGACCCTAATTGGTGCATGCAAGTATGAAAGCCTCTAGTTTGATTCTGATTTGTACATTGCAATGTAATTAAATGTATATTAAACTAAAAACATCAAGAAATGTAAATTTCAACAACTCAAGAGCTTGTTATTTTCCAAACTATATTTGGTGGTGTCTAAAGACACCATTCTTGGCGCCTCCAATGTGCCGTAGATGGTGTTTGTATCCTAGGCACACGAAAGGCTAGACATTAGTAACATCATAAGAAAGAAAATAGGACCCAATGAAAATGTGCAAACATGGTCTATAGATAACTCACCTGAGGTTGTACGATTGTGTTTATAGTGTCCAGTATCCTCTGAATAATATTATGTCTGTGAATGGTATCTGTCAATCACAGGTTCATTACATTGGTAATACAGTAAGGCTAAATAATGGAAATTGTGCTTCAAAATTCACTTTTAAAAAGGTTAAATAACACACCTGACATTGCACTCATACAAGTAGGCCATCCGGATAATCTCTAGTGCTGATGGTGTCCATCAATCTTTCGTGCTCTATATGAGGTAGAAAGTATCTTACATGTGACCTATTTTTGTGAGCAAGTGTGCAGAGCTTGATGTTTATACCAACTACTAGGTTGGTAAAGTGGTATACAATAGCTCTTGGTATATAATTCTGATATACATACCCACCCTTCCTTTTCTGTTGTGCCGCAAGTGTCAAGTACTCCCCTTTTATAACCATCGAGCTAGTTGGGAATTCAATATTTTCATCATCTGTAACAGGTTCTAGAAGGGTTTGTTTCCCCTCTAAGCAACGTGCCAACCAATATTCAGAACCCCATTCATTATTTTTTGGGGCAACCACTGCATATATATTACCTGTGAAAGGAAATAGGTCGAGTTAACAATACATTTTGTAAATAAGGTCTTGCATTTATAATTTCTACATAAATTAAATTCTACAAAGGTCGAGTAAACAATACATAAATGCATTTTCTTATTTAGGTACTACTCATGTATCTGCTTGTATGAGATCCAATATGTGATCATAGTCTATAGAAATATGTGTCTAATCATCTTCCAAATAGTCTATTTCATTACCCCCGTTGAAATTGGTGCCAAGTGTCACTCGATCCCATGTATCAACGGTATCCGTATGCTCACAACCACCCCATTCACTGATGCTACAGGAACTGCAAAAGCAAGCCTTCAATCTTGTCCAAATTCGTAGGGTCGAGTTGTCTGAGCTTCTAATTGAATGAAACTGTCGAGTTCTATGCACTGTGTTCACCCAAGGTGTTTGTGATCGGTCCACATTTGTAACCTCCCAGAATATTCTTCGCACTAAGTGTTTCCTTGTTGCTTGTTCTCCCATGAAAAATGCACACCATTGGACTATAGATGCAGCATCTCGAAGGAGAGCACCTGTAAACTTCATATGTTCCCTTTGAAGGGCAGTTTTAATGCATGCACCAGCACCATCGTGCTCTCCCTTTACATGACCAGTTTCAAAGTAGTTCCATACATGTGGCACCTTGTATTTTATGTGCAACAAACACAACCATTCAAATACGTGTGCATTCTTGAACTGTCCAGCACAACCATCTGACCAAATGAAATGATGATAAAATGGTATATCCATAGCTATCACGTGATCATAGAATAATTTAAAGCAATGTTGCACATAATGGATGTCATGGGTTCGATCGTCACTTATGTAGAAGTGGCTTTCTTTCAGTATCACACATTTCTCGTCATTGTTATCTTGCCCATGTCGATACGTGATATGCACCATTATGCTCACCTGCTCTGAGTGATAGTATTGACTTTGAATTTCATTTTGTGGTTGTAGGGTGTAATTTTCCGCAAAGTCAATCACTGATAGTATTGTTCCAAGAGGGAAGGTGTCCTGGCATATTCTGAATTGCTCATCTTGCCACTGTGCCATATCGACATGTTTAATGTACTGTTGGATCTTTCCACGAAACTCTGGAATAAAATCACATACTCGAACCTGGTACATGAATATTAATATGTCAATAAACCACATAAAAAAATGTGTACATGAATATTAATTTGTCAATATTCAAGAATTTACCTATGAAGTCACCATTAATCTTCCTACTTTCTTTCCCATCATTTAGTTGATATGTCTCATACTGATAGTTTTGCTTCTCGACAATTGCACTCCTGAATGATTGATCTTCACTTTCATGGATGCAACAGACCATAAGGATAGCCCACCACAATTGTTGCAAGAACCGTCTACACATTGTTTTAAGTAATGTGTCTGCCCATCTTGCCTCGGACACATGATGCTATGGATGAAATATCTGGATGACATTGGTGGTACTGTACTTGAGCATTCCTACACATGGTTAAGATGCAAAAAACGACGTATATGTGCAAATGTATGGTAATATAGGTCAAACTCTATGTGGTATCTACAACAACAAGTGTTCCAGATGGTATTGATTCTAACATACCAAGGCTTTCATTTTTCAAAAGATCTTTGCCCAAGGCTTAGCTCTACGTAGGAAACTTTAAACATCTCGAACAGTTGATTTTTTTTCATGTCAAGATAATGCTTAACATGAGGTTCAGTGTGATGAGAACCCCTACAATGTTTTAACACATCCTTCGTGTTAGAAGAAGGCCTAGTGTTATCATGCCAAAACGTTTGCACTAGGCCCTTCACTGCTTCGACTAACTTCATGTCTTTGCGGGGAAACCTACCGCTAAATGCCCATAATGTTTCCATTTGTCCCTCTACATCAAGGTTGTCTCTTCTTACTGAATATTTTTTAAGTGTCTTTGGATGTAAAGGAACAATTTGTGATGTGAATTTAAGTAAACGATGTTGTCTTGTGGATCTACATACAATTGATTTAGCCAATACACAACGAGCCACATTATAGTCTTTTGAATGAGTTTTTTTACCAATCGATGTGAATGCAGCAGCAAGAGATTTAACAATGTGATTACTTGATTCGATATTCTTCATTGTTGTTATGCCTAAATTTCTTCTAACAGTTGCCATATTTATAGATTTAAGAAAATCTAAAAACAGTTGGCATTTACCAACTTCGGATTTGTTATCAAAATATTGTTTCATTATTTGAGAAGAATGACGAAGGATAGTGCGTTTAGCCACCTTACCTTCCATGGAAGTCAATCCGCTCTTGTCCACTTGTATTCGTATAGGAGTTCTCTTTCATTTTGATGCAAAATTTCTTGTCATTTGAAATGCTGGAGTGACGTTTACGTCCACTACCGGCTCACAACTTCGATTAGGAGATTGAACCACCGAACATGGTTGTTGCTGAGTCACATTTACATCGGGAGTAACATAATTATTGAACTCTTCACAAGATTGTCCATCTACTAATGGATGAATAATATCAACTTCCGTATAACCAGCTTCTTTTAATGTTGCATTATCTTCCTCAGCCTCTACGTTGGGTATCTGTTGAGGGGGAATGGGAACTATTTGCTCATGTAATTTATGCCGACGATTTCTTGAATCTTCCCTTTTTTTGTTTTTTATTTTCTGCTTCTTCCGGTGTAAGCACCTTCCTTGTTGACTTTCATCCTCTATTACGTACATTCCCCATTGAAATCCACCCAAACCTGTACAAAACTATGGAATTATGTAAGTAATGATAAAAAATTGCATGTCGAACAGTTCTCTGTGCGCGGGTTCAGACGAATTATGTATTTTGATACATTAAAGCTGGCCAACATGACACCACCCTACATTTTCTATAAAACACATATCGCATATGCGATTTGGTGCATATGAGATATATCGCATATGCGATTTAGTGCTCAATGAAAATGTGCAATTTACATTTATCTAGATATGATGAGTATGAGGGTGATGAACATTGAGGGTGTCCATGAGCATGATGATGATGAGTATGAGAGTGAGGGTGTCGATGAGGATGAGGGTGAGGGTGTCGATGATAATGAGGATGAGGGTGAGGGTGTCGATGATGAGGAGGATGAGGGTGTTGATGATGGTGAGGATGAGGCTGATGAACAATGATGATGAGGATGAGAATGATGATGATGACCATGATGATGATGATGAGGATGAGGGTGATGGTGATGATGAGGATGAGGGATAATGATGATGATGACGAGGATGGTGATGATGATAAGGATGATGGTGACGATGAAGATGATGGTGAACAATGATGGCGATGATGAGGAGGATGATGACTATGATGATGATGAGGAGGATGATGATGAGGAGGAGGAGGAGGAGGATGAGGATGATGAGGATGAGGGTGATGATGATGATGATGATGAGGATGAGGATGAGGATGAGGATTATGATGATGATGATGATGATGATGAGGATGTTGATGATGTTGAGGATGAGGGTGTCGATGAAGACGATGAGGATGAGGATGATGATGAGGAGGAGGAGGAGGAGGATGAGGGTGATGATGATGAGGATGATGATGATGATGATGATGATGATGATGAGGATGGTGATGATGGTGATGATGATGATGAGGATGGTGATGATGGTGAGGATGATGGTGATGATGAAGATGATGGTGAACAATGATGGTGATGATGAGGAGGATGATGAATATGATGATGATGATGAGGATGAGGGTGATGATGATGATGATGATGATGATGAGGATGAGGGTGATGATGATGATGATGATGATGATGATGATGACCATGATGATGATGATGAGGATGAGGGTGATGATGATGATGATGATGAAGATGAGGATTATGATGATGAGGAGGAGGAGGAGGAGGAGGATGTTGATGCTGTTGAGGATGAGGGTGTCGATGAAGACGATGAGGATGAGGATGATGATGATGATGACGAGGAGGTGGAGGAGGGTGATGATGATGATGATGATGATGACAAGGATGGTGATGATGATGATGATGATGATGACGAGGATGGTGATGATGATGAGGATGATGGTGACGAAGAAGATGATGGTGAGGAGGATGATGACTATGATGATGAGGATGAGGATGAGGGTGATGATGATGATGATGATGATGATGATGATGATGACCATGATGATGATGATGAAGATGAGGGTGATGATGATGATGATGATGATGAGGATGAGGATGAGGATTATGACGACGATGATGATGATGATGAGGATGTTGATGATGTTGAGGATGAGGGTGTCGATGAAGACGATGATGATGATGATGATGATGATGACGATGACGATGAGGATGAGGGTGATGATGAGGAGGATGATGACTATGATGATGACGATGATGAGGATGAGGGAGATGATCATGATAACCATGATGATGATGATGACCATGATGATGATGACAATGTTGATGATGATGATGATGATGACCATGATGATGATGATGAGGATGAGGGTGATGAACTATGATGATGAGGATCGAGGTTGATGATGATGAGGATGAGAGTGATGATGATGATGAGGATGAGGGTGATGATGAAGATGATGATGAGGATGATGGTGATGATGAGGAGGATGGTGAATATGATGATGATGAGGAGGAGGAGGATGAGGGTGTCGATGAAGATGATGATGATGGTGAGGATGAGGGTGATGAATGATGCTGATGAGGGTGATGATGATGATGAGGATGAGGGTGATGATGATGATGAGGATGAGGGTGACGATGAAGATGATGATGAGGATGATGGTGATGATGAGGAGGATGATGAATATGATGATGATGATAAGGATGAGGGTGTCAATGAAGATGATGATGATGTTGAGGATGAGGGTGATGAATGATGCTGATGAGGATCGAGGTTGATGACGACGAGGATGAGGGTGATGATGATGATGAGGGTGACGATGAAGATGATGATGAACAATGATGGTGATGATGAGGAGGATGATGAATATGATTATGATGATGAGGATGAGGGTGATGATGATGATGATGATGATGATGATGATGATGATGAGGATGAGGGTGATGATGAGGAGGATGATGACTATGGTGATGATGATGAGGATGAGGGTGATGAGGAGGAGGAGGAGGTTGGTGATGATGACCATGATGATGATGATGACAACCATTAGGGTGAGGGTGATGATGATGATGACCATGATGATGATGAGGAGGAGGAGGAGGAGGAGGAGGAGGAGGATGAGGATGATGATGATGATGATGATGATGATGAGGATGAGGATAATGACCATGATGAAGTTGATGCGGATGAGGGTGATGATGATGATGATGATGATGATGATTATGATGATGATTATGATGACCATGTAATGAGGAGGAGGAGGAGGATGAGGGTGATGATGATGATGAGGCTGACGATGATGATGCTGACCATGTTGAATCTGATGAGGATGAGGGTGATGATGATGATGATGATGATGATGATGATGATGAGGATGAGGATGATGAGGAGGAGGAGGAAGATGAGGGTGATGATGATGATGATGACCATGATGATGATGACGAGGATGAGGGTGATGATGATGATGACGAGGATGAGGGTGATCATGATGATGAGGTTGACGATGATGATGATGAGGATGAGGATGAGGATGATGATGGTGATGATGATGATGAGGATGAGGATGACCATGATGAAGCTGATGAGAATGAGGGTGATGATGATGATGATGATGATGATAAAAATGAGGATGATGATGATGGTGATGAGGATGATGATGATGATGATGATGATGATGATGATGATGATGACCATGATGATGATGATTAGGATGAGGGTGATGATGATGATGATGAGGATGAGGGTGATGATGATGATGAGGTTGACGATGATGATGATGAAGATGAGGATGAGGATGATGACGGTGATGATGATGATGATGACCATCATGACCATGATGAAGCTGATGAGGATGAGGGCGATGATGATGAGGATGAGGATGATGATGAGGAGGAGGAGGATGAGGATGAGGGTGATGATGATGATGATGATGATGACGATAATGACCATGATGATGCTGATGAGGATGAGGGTGAAGATGACGATGAGGATGAGGATGATGAGGATGATGATGAGGATGAGGATGAGGGTGATGATGATGATGATGATGACGATGATGACCATGATGATGCTGATGAGGAAGATGGCGATGATGATGATGATGATGAAGATGATGATGATGATGATGATGATGACCATGATGATGCTAATGAGGATAAGGGTGATGATGATGATGAGGAGGAGGAGGAGGGTGATGATGAGGAGGAGGATGAGGGTGACGATGAAGCTGATGAGGATGAGGGTGATGATGATGATGATGAAGCTAATGAGGGTGATGGTGATGACGATGATGATGAACAATGATGATGATGATGATGAGGAGGAGGAGGAGGATGACTATGATGATGAGGATGAGGATGAGGATGAGGGTGATTATGATGATGATGAGGATGAGGGTGGTGATGATGATGAGGATGAGGGTGATGAACAATGATTCATTAGGACAAAAAGACATTAGTTAAAATTTACCTATAACACCATTAGAATTTACCTAGTTCAATTATGCTAGCAACATTAGAGAACTTCCATGAAGTAAGCTATAGTGGGAACCCACCACCCATACAACTTCCAAGTAGCTAGTGACATTGTGAATATAGAATCCATGCACATAAATTAGCTCTGAACATAATTCTATCAAGCACCTTAGTTGAGTGTGATTTTAATTTTAGTCGAGTTTTGAGCACAATAAACCTTTTCAAGAAATTAAGAATATCAAAATATGTTTTTGATCTAATTGGTGTTACACATGATAAATAATACATAAAATTGTTATTCAACTAGGCACCTAAAGGGACACAAAAGTAGGAAGGAAAATCAATTTATAAAAGTTGCACAGGCATTTAAATTAATTGCATTGTGAAGACTATCCAAAATGATTTTACATAGTTACCATATGACATTAAATTGATTCTATAGAATTGCTAATATTTAACATGAGACATACAAGGGTTAGTTTTGGTTAGAACCTAACAATTGTATTAACCTACCCTAATGGTAAATCCTTCCTTGGAGGATCAAAGTAGTGAAATTGTAAGGCTTAGATGTGGAGTATATACGTCTTTAGTTCCCTCAGTGAATTATACATACCAATATATTTCCAACAATGATTTGTTTTTATCAAACACGGTCTGTAGGTGAAAATTATGACTCCAAAAAAGGAACAGTCTAATTATTCCCTACAAGTTCAAGTGGTACTCATGTCACCACAACATAATTTACACATATGTGTTATATCTTTATCATATCGCATATGCATTATATCACATATGCGATGTGAATAAGCTATAACGCATATGCGTTATATCTTATTCATATCGCATATGCATTATATCGCATATGCGATATGAATAAGCTATAACGTATATGCGATATAGCTTATTCATATCGCATATGTGATATGAATAAGCTATATCGCATATACATTATTTTAAAATTTAAATAATTGGCGGGATTAAGGTTTGGCATTAGGTTTGGAAGCAGCTTTGGAATAATGAACCTATTGGCTAGGACAAATCAACCAGGGCTATTGCTTGTCTTTTAGAACTCTATCAATATGCTCAATTTAGATGGCGTGTTTTGATATGACATACATAATATTTTTTTATGAAAATATAGGATATTGTAGAGTACGAAATGATGATTATGAATATGTAATTTTTTCCTTCAAAACTATGTTTTATTTATTTATAATTATTTTTCTAAATGACACATGTCAGTTTTTGAAAATACATGCATCGATTGTTTGTTATATAACTTTTGATTTCCATCACCATTTCCCAAAAAAACTATATGGTGCACTAGACGAGATCAATCTCTACGATGTTATATTTAGAAATCAAGGATTTCATTAATTTTTTTCCCTAAAGTGTTGCACCCGCACATAAGGTTTTAATTTCAATCTTTTCTCACTACAATAACTAATAATAAAAAAATAATTCATGAAAAATTCTGAATAAATAGTGTTGCACTAGGCCCATATGTCCTTTATATGTCTGCAAGATTTTATCCCAAATGGACATCATTTACCTCATATATTGTTGCACCCGCACAAACATATATGTTAAGATGTGTTGAAAATTTGAAAACCCACTTTCACAGAAACTAATTTTATAATCATTTACACACATTTCCTCTGCATAAATGCTCTATATTATGAAAGCTGATTTAAATACCTATCTTTTCTCTTTTTACTTCATCTTCAAATAAGTTAGGGAAGTACCCCTAATTGTCACCTAAAGTTAGAGTTTCCCATTTATTCCAGTATTATGTGGCATTTAAAGTGTCTTTAAAGGAGTCCATGATTGTGCATCAACCCAATAGTTATATCAACCTCTAGGACCTTAGGTTAGATTATTTTAAAAGTACTTATTAAAAGCCCTTTTTGTATTTCTTTTCACTCAAAGCATGTTTTTGAATTATGATTTAATTTTCTTCGATTGTCTTTGATTTCCTCATTTATCATTGCTGTAATATTTGATAATTATATCTTTGGTTTAGTTTAATTCACCGTTGTTTATATTGAATTTAAGGTTAGACATATCAATACTTTGTAGATTGATACTAACATAGGTTTTGTTCCTTTAATTGTATGTTTACTAAAAAAAACTTATAGGATTAGAAGAAGTCTTCTTAATTAAGTTTTCTTTATTAAGTTTTATACTTGCTTCCTTATTTATTTATTTTTCCTACTTATTCATAAATTAGACCTTTCTCAGTTTTTGAAGTTGTTTGTGAAAGTTTTCCCATTCTTAGATTAAGAAGAAGAAGAGTTAATTAATGAGTAGTCTGATATTATCCTAGTATGATGTTTTGCTCTAATCACATTAATAATTAAATTTTTAGGAGTTTGACTCGGTTTTTTATTTTGAAAGATTTTTCAATATTTTGTTTATTAAAGTATTTCTACAACTCCCTAGGAACCCCTCTACCTTCACATATATTTTGTAGCAACTCTAAGCCTACCAACCCTGGTCAATAATTAAATATTAGGTGTATTTAAGATAGTAGAACACACCCAAACACCACTCCAACCAGGTGAGGGAGTTTCAAGAAAAAGAAATCATTGGTACTGGGTCCAATAAATAATCTTAAAAAAATTTAGGGGTTTGGCGTCTGCAAAGTTATAGTTTCTAGAAAAATGAAGGAAATTTTTAAAAAAACATTTTACTAGAAACTCTAGTTTGAGAAAACATCTCGGCCAATAGTTTGCTACAAATTCTTGGCTGAGAGTTTTAAACTCTCAACTAAGATATTTTTTTTTAATAAACAACTCTAATTGAATAAAACTACAAGTAAGAGTTTAAAACAACACACCTTAAATGTGTTTCCCAATTTCGTGTTGTCACCCTTTATGGTGTTGGTAAGAATATTAAGGCTTTGCATAAGGTTCTTCTGAAGCATTGGAAAATTAGGTGATAATGCATAAAAACTCATTAGATACACTCATATATGCACATTTGCTAAGTAGTGAATGCCTAAACTATGAAACTCTCTATACCTTCCATATTGCACTAGGAAACTAATAACAAAGTCTTATCCACTATAGAGGATTTATCTCCAAAATCTCAATCCTAATTAATAGAAGATATGGTTTTGTAGAAGAATTCTAGAAAAATAAGGTGGGGGCATTGCTAACACTAGTACAAGTTAGGATGAAATGGAAACTTCCAAGCAATGCTTAAATGGCACTCCAATGAGAAGGTAGAGAAAAAATTCTTCACCTCATTTAGTAAAATATTTTACGCACCAAAATAATCCCTAAACAGGGAGGTATGATATGAAATTAATGATTAAATCATTTCTCATTTATTTGACACTTTCTAGGTGTAAACATTGGAGGTATTGACTTGCAGCGTGCATTTTATGGGTATTGCCTACTCTAATGGTTTATGATCCAAAACCTTATAAATCCCATTTTAGGCCTTAAACAACCATTTTTGGGTCAAAACTATGCAATATTAGCTATTGTATTTCTAAAACTACTCTACACATAAGAACTTTCTAAAAGTGAAAAAATTACCCCACTTCAACTTCATAAGAAAAAAATATGTCTCTTACAAGTTGACCTATCATATTGAGCACCATGGTATTGGATGGATGCTACTTCAACTCACGTTATTCACATATTTGGATACAGTCACGTGTATACTTTCAAGAAGATTCTACATTTTATAAAACCCTAACACTAATTATTGGAGTTTGAGTTATAAAAAATCCATAACACTAGCTCAAACTACTAGATTATGTTAAATATTGAGCCACTAAAAAAGGAAGGGATTCAATTCTTATTGTGTTGTAAACTAATCCATAGTTGAGATACACCTTTGGGAATGGTATATCGAGGCAAAACAAAGGAATCAAAAAATCATATAAGTCATATTGTCCATCATATCTATGGAAACTCCACATTGAGTGCTCATTAATTTTATTTTCATTTTATAGATAGGCATCACCTTCAAGTTGGGTTATTTCCATATTGCATTTTCCTAAGGTATATATTGGGTCTATTGTGGGGATGGTGTTACCTACAAAAAGTAGATTACTTTAAATCTACAATCTAAAAGAAAACACCTTTTAATAATAGATTGTAGAATATTATAATATTTGTTGTGACTTTTTTTCAATGGAATATCCAATATAATAATTTTCTTTTAATAAAATTAGGCCTTTACCCACCACCTTTAGGAAACTTGTCCACAACTAAAAAGCCTACTAAATAGAAAAATGAACACTTTTTCAAATCTAAATGTTGTCATCCATATGATCAAATATAGGAGAATGAAGAAGAGGAGATTAAAGAATATTTTCCAATTATTAATGTTCATAAATTCAATAAAGAAATTCCAAAATAAAAATTAAAGATGTAAAACAAACAACATTACAACCTTTGGATTTCTCCCTCACAAGGATTTGGTGAATAATATGTCTTTGTGAGTAAATTAGTATAGATCTATTTTAACTCTGGATCTACCAAGCATCCATAAGGATCAAACCTCTTTAGGTATTGGGAGGACTAAATTCTCGTAACCTCTTTAGGTATTGGGAGAGATAAAATCTCTTGAAAAAAAATAAGCTAAAATTAAGTATTTCTTTAAATCTTGACTAATTGTAAAATATTCACTATATTTCTTGTTATATTTGAAATATTTAAAAACATCAATTATATTATAAAATTACTTTGTTTTAAATTTGTTACTTTCATAACCTAAAAAATTGAACTTGTTACTTCCATAAATTATTTTTATTTTGATAAAGTATTTTTAAATATTTTTAAAATTACATTAAAAATTAAACTTAACTTATTTTTAACTTGAGATTAAACTTAACTTGTTTTAACTTGTTACTTTCATAAAATATTTTTAAAATTACAATGAAACCACATGTCAAATTGAGGTATAAGATTACCTTGTTTTAAAACCTTTATACTTTAAACATTTATCTTTAAAAAAATACATTTTCTTAATTTATTTATTATTAAAAAATATATAATAAAAATACATCATCAGAATCAATTTTCTATTTTGTAGTGCAACAAGCTATCCAACTAATCTCCAAATCAAATACGATTTAGTAATAATAATTTTTGGCTTTATAAAATAGTGTGTTCGTATATATTTTGAACTTAATCTGGCAAAAAAGAAAAGCATGATTGTCACGTTACGTGTTCATTGCGGCAGAGCATGCCATTTTTGTGACCATCATACAGTTAGTTTGTTGTTCTAGTCTGGTGTGGCTCACCAATTATCACTATATACCAAGACCAGCCAACTAGTCCTCTGAGTTACCATACCATTTTCGTGATCGCCATGGAGCTCGGCTATACTCTCATCATTTCATGCATGTATCTCTTTTATAATGAATCTTTCCTGTTGATATTTGAAGAAGGAAGTTTTTCAACAACAGAAGATTATTTTGGAGACTCTTTAACCAGTGGGTGGTGGAATGGTATGATATATATGCTTTACTGATAATCACCACCGCAAGCATTGCAATGTGTGAGAAGCTTCTAATTGTAATTGTTTGGTGTAAAGTCGAAATGGGTAGAATTGAAAAAAAATGGATTTTACAGCCATGTTTCTCAAGCTTTGATGGGTCTCTATGTTCTCATTCTTAATTGCTCCATTCTAGATCATTAGTATCCACAGTTCTTGTTCGACCTTACTTATTGCATTATTGCATTCCATGTAGAATAAGGTATTCACTGTAAAAGTTATGTTCGAATCATGTCAATTGAGAAGACAATATCACATTTTTGGAGTAAAGTTTCCATGCCTTATGTGGATGTAGATGAATTATTTCTCCCATTTGCTGTAATTGTGTTATGTTGGAGGTTGAATAGGGGTCGCAGTTATATTGCATGTGTGGATGGAGAAGAGAGTGTTAATGTAAGGATCATTTTCACTTTGAGTTGTAATTGTGTTGTTTTCTTTCCCAAAGATTTTGGGGAGTATTATTTTGTAGGTTGAATAGATTTTGAAGAGTACTATATTGGATATTGAATAAAGAATTTATTTATCTATTGTTGAAAAACAATAGGGAGGAGGAAATTTGAGTATTGTTGATTATAATGAAATTGAAAAAAAAACTATTTTTCATCATTTTTAAATATAATGGAGCTTATCAATTATATCAACCTCTTTTAAAAATATGTTTGTAACAGTGAATTTCTATACTTACAATATTATAATTATAAAAATACTTTTAAAATATGGTTGTGATAATAATATTAATTTTTTTTCTAATTAATTTAATTAAACCAATACATAGCACTCGATAACCTCTTTTAATTAAGATTTCATATTCTATAAACAAGATTTGATGGTGGAGAATATTCATAGTCGTGTTTAACCATTAAAGATCAATAATTTAATGCCATAACTTACTTGAAGATATTAAAAATTTAATGCCAAAATGTCCTTGCAGGTAATAAGATATTGACAAGCTAATGACCATTTTTTTCATTGATGCGGTTATATATTACCCTTTACTTAATTTTTATGGCTAGAGAGTTGCATTTTTTGGATTATGTTTTCCATGCATCTCTACCAAGTGGTTATTTTTTTAAATGTTCTTTGACTTGATTTGTTGGGCTAGCCTTTGATCCGAGAAAGCACAACTCAAGGGCACCTAGGAGCAGCAAGTTTGAATTCCAATGTCAGTTATCAACAAGGTGTTTCAACAGAATTCCATCTAGGGTAAATAGGAAATGGCATTTTCACTAAGTGGCCATTTTTTTTTGTTGTAATGCTCTTTGACTTGACTTGCTGGCCAGCCTTTGGTCTGAGAAACTGCAACACAGGGCCATCTAAGCCTTAAAAATCACCTCGAGTAGCACCAACCTTTAGCATGGTTGAATTTAGATGTAGCCTTCCAAGAACAGCAGGTTTTGATCTCAGCAACCTTGCAAAAAGAAACCTATCTTGACCGTTTGCTCTACAGAAACTTGACAACTCAACTACCATTTCAACTTTCACCCTCATCTCTATTGTATCAAGAGAAGTTTCAGTCCATGAGAAGGGTGTTTCAGCATGCACTGTCATAATTCCAATGTCAAGACCAACAATATTTATTAATGCGATGCTCCATTTCACTCAGGAATAGACATGTAGTCACCATAGTTGTTTGTGAAACCCACTGTATATTCACCATGGTTGTGGTGAATGTTCTTGAGGCGCTGTAGTTTCCATAGCATTGCATCGTGCAGGGTCGGACCCATCTCTGTCCTTTAAAAGTGTATGGACAGAGAAGACCATTAATGGCACGTAGGATAGATTCATGGTAACAGTTATCTAGTATTGTTTTTTTGGTTTTGTTCTCTTTCTTTTCCGTTTTGTTTTTTCTTTCTTTGTAATGGTTCTTTTTGGTAAGTTTAACTTATACATTATACATTTATACCTTATACTTATACATTTACTTATACATTTACTTATACTATGTTGACGTCAACAGTTGAGAAAGAAACGGAAGGACACTCTTGAAAGTCACCAGTGGATAGCAGATACGAACAGATATCAACGTGGTACTGGATTTCCCGGTATTTGAGGGAAAGTTGAGAGGATTTTCTGATCTTTTTAGCTTGTTTTCGAGAAAGTTGTTTTAATGAATCGAAAGTGTCGGCCAAACTCTAATCCAGTGAGTTGTCGGAGGTGGAAGATCCGTCACGACTCATGGCATGTGAAGATCATCAGATCCCTATCCTCTAGGGGTAAACTTGGTTGACCATCGACCATGCACATTTGACTTATCATTGCCACATGTTCAAGGAATATAAGACGGTCCTGCGTGGCGTAACTTTATCCCTATGATTTTGATTTTTTTTCACCCAATTTTATCTCTTTGATTATAGTTTCACAGTTTTTCATGTGATTCTATGTACTTCTTTGCATTCACAAAATGGTCTTCGAGCTATTGTACTATCCATATATTTAAAGGAACTTTATCAAATTAAAAAATTGTAAGTTTCGAGTGTTTATCATATATATATATATATATATCTAGGGACTTTATCAATTTAAAATTGGTAAGTTTCGAGCGTTATCAATCGATGGAATGACCCTTATTTAGGAGTAGGATAAAAGACAATTAAAATGTTTTGTTTTTTTGCGATTTTTTTGGCTTAAAACCTAGTTTTGAAAATTGCTACTTTTGTAATTTTGCAATCACAATAATGGTGATGCTTATCCTAAAGTAAATCGGACTGGTTTAAAATAACCTAGATCACTGAAAATACGATTTAACCACTTCAAATTGTCATTTCCGCAAAAATTGCTCTATCGGATTTAGCGAGTTGGGAGTGTTTTGGTTCGCGTATACTGCTCCCCTCATTTACATTCAAAAGAAAGAAAAAATAAACACAATTCTCATTAACCAAATGTACACATTAATACATGAGAATGACCCTTGGGTTTATATTCCCAAGTGGTCTCTTGGACTTCCTAATGACTATTCACTAATCCTAATGGATTAGGTTCCAAACTCCCCCCCTTAATCTGAAGGGGTGTATATGAGTCTAAGAAAACATAGATGAATAACTGGAAGTGGATAGCTACCAACTGATGAACATTTCCAACTTGACAATCAAACATGCATGACAACTAGGATAGTAGACGAAAAACGCGCCCTCGTTTTATTGAAGCAAATCGTGCTCCCGTTTTGCTTTGAATAAACGCACTCTTGTTTACAAAAACCTGTTTTATTGTTAAAATGGGTCAAGCCCATCATTTTCGCCACAACGCAGCGCTGTTGGAGCTTGGATGGAGCAGAACGAGAGTGGGCAAACGTGATTTGGGTGAGCCAAAGCAATCAACCTCCACATTGGGTTCAACCTCTTCTTTGTGAGGTATTTTCCTCAAATCTTCTCATATTTTCCTAATCAAATCTTCTCATGATTTTTTCCCTAAATTCATTAATTTATTTGCCCTAATTTGAAGTTAAACCAAAATAATTAATTTATATGACCAATGGAAACCAAAACCCTAATTTAATCATAAAAATCAAATAATTTTGATTATTTACCAAAATTCATACCCAAAATCCACACGTCCAATGGAAACCAAAACCCCAAAACTCATAAAAAACAAATCAATTTCACTATTTCCATATGCATATTCACAAGCATCCTTGTGAATCCATACCAAAATTCACAAATATGCAAAGTTTGTCAAGCACATTGCAAGTTTGCATAAGTAATTTGCATGCCCAATGTAAACCAAAACCCCAATTATCTCATAAAAAACAAATGAACTTCAGTATTTGCATATGTATATTCACAAGCATCATTGTGAATCCAAACCAAAATTAACAAATACGCAAAGTTTGTCAATTATATTGCAAGCTTGCATACAACTAAAAAACAATCAAGTAGAATTCATATCTTCCATAAAACACATAAACAAACATGGTAAATCCCTTGCCTCTATCCGAAATATCGAAGTCGGTCATCCAAGAACAGCAATAAACACCTTACAGTTTTGATGAAACTTCCTAATCCAAGTGTTAAAATAAGGTATATAAGCTTCCCATGCTTAACAAATATTTCCTCCTGACTGAAGGGTACTTTTTGGTTAAGGTCAAGACAACAAATTTCAACAATAGGCTCTACGAACATCAAGATACATAAAGAAGTTGATGTGTTTGATTACATGCCAATCACATACTATCATACATGATAGAATCCAATGGAAACCTTGCAACCATAAAATCCAATATACACAATTGTGCATTTAAAGTCTCTCATGCATATATAGAAAGAGGGCATAGAACTAAAATAACATCAAGTGGAATCCATACATGGCCCAAATTACATATAAACAAAGATCTGCTAAATAGACTTTGGAGTCCAAAAAACATCACCCTACAACAAATAATTACATATCTAACAAAATCATTGCCTATATTGAGATTTTATTCATCAATGGCACAATATGTCGCCTATTCTAGGGTCTAGTCATTGCCTCTACCCGAAATGTGGGAACTTGTCTTGCAAGGGCATTAGTCGGCACCTCACAATTTTGATGAAACTTCATAATCGAAGCCTTAAAATAAGCTAGAGGAGCTTCCTAATCAACATATGCACATAGGACATTTTATGTACACATGCATATGGAAATTGGAATTAATACTTGAATTTAGGACATAAATTTAAAATTTAAAATGTTAAATGTTTATTCTTTACTGTAAAATTCAAGATCAATTTTAAAATTTACATAATAGATTTAGTTTATGTTGTTATTTGTCATAGATTAGTTATACACTTTTTAGTGCTTAGAGATGTCATTATATATGATGTGTTTATATTTCTAATGATATTTTATTTGTATTTATAATTGCAATGGCTACTATGGATAACAATGCTGAGATATGAGGGTTATTGGCCATCTCAGAGAGATTGGTTTTGTCTAGAGGGGTGGAGACAAGCTCTGCTGCTCCTTGTCAGACTCATTGTTAACTATTGTTGATATGATCACAAGATCGAATGATTCTTTGTATAGCATCGCATCGTACAAGGAGAGGAAAAGACAAGAATATGTGGAGGGGTTGAGCTACAACGAGGTAAAGAAGATGAAAATAACCAAAGAACACATCTATACATTGTTTAGAGTGCCTGGGACGAATGAGATTCCGGAGAGCACTAGGCCACATATTTCCATTGAGTGGTGAACCTTCCACTCATTAGAGACCATTGGATGGATAGGTGGTACATGGGTTTTTACATTCCCCCCCACAACAACAGGGAAGTACTATTGTACTTCCTCTGAAAGTTGTATGCAGAGTTTGTGATGGGGAAACATGTCAACTATTTTGACATGTTGGGATTCCAAGGAGTTGGTAGGGGGATTCCCCAACATCGACCCAATTCTAGGCATAGAGATTCCAATCCACAGATACCTGCACCCCGTGCCCAGCTACCGAGGGCATACATCCCTCCTGCACATGATATGGTTTCTCAGACAAAGGAGGCATTTCTGACTCTAGCTGAGATGGTTTCTAAACACATGACTACTATTGACTAGACAATGCCCTCTTCCTCTACTGGGGTACAACCACCATCTTTTGGTGGTAGATGAAAATCTATTGGTGTGGATAGACTAACATCCCATGTGCCTCACAGTGAGCCACACGTCTGCACAATAAGTGGTCAATAATGTTACAGTCCTGGACCAAGACATGGTACCTCTACGAATACTGGTGGTTAGGTAAGGACATTGTTAAAACTCTATTAATGTTTAATTTTTAATTTTTCCATAATGTATGTAACATATTAAAAGATTCATAATATATGCAATATTTACTCTTGCAGGAGATTGATGCCTCTTAGGGGGGTGGTACTACACTCGGTGTGGTTGTATCTAAGGCCCAATCAACCAACATTGAGGTAATATTTAAACATGTGCCATTTTGTTAATGCACATGTGTTAGTCTTGATTAATTTGTTAAATTGTCTAATATTTACAATTTTTGAAGTTGCAGGAACACCACTTAGAACCTAATGTTGGAGAATTGATCTTAGCGAAATACTCCCAGGTGGAATTTATGATTACCTAAAGAACGTAAGTACATGGTTAATGACTGAAACTTGTTCAAATTATTTAAATTTCTTACTCTACGCTCCTTTATAGAGTGCTAATAGTTATAATTTTTAAACTTGCAGATGTTATCTACATCTGAAGTGGGGAAATAAATTTCTAGAAGCGGTCACTCCCATGGGGGAGATATGTCCCAGGAAGGGGTAAGTATATTACAACATGTTAGTTTTTCAGTACATATTATTCCATCCATTCAACTCCATGTCTAACTATGGTAACACTTTATGACTACAGACATCATCGCAAATCCCTGCACCGCCTCTTTGGTTTGGATCTCCTCGTAATCCAAACGTAGATAAGTGGGTTGTTTACACCAGATGACCCTCTTCCTTGAAAAGAGCAGGTGTCTATGAGGTCAACCTACTCATCCCACGGTAATGTACACACTTCCAATGGTAGTTGTTGGTTACCTTTGAATTCACTTCACAACTAATTTTTTTTAATGTTATTTTTCACATGTTTACATCATCGGAATATAGAGTCATCTGTACCAGAGCTTAGTGGGGTTGTTGATGCTGCATTCAATGTTGCATCTACAATAGGGATAAGTCACACAAAGGTACATCTACTTGAATATTTTTAATTGTACAGTTCATTTGTATTGTCTATGGTTCGTACGATGTCTAACTATTTTATCATTTAGTGAATGTAGCCACACCCTAGTCCATTAGTGGACGCGATCGAGGTTGATGTTCAACCTATGACTCCTCTTGCTTCTGGAGAAACCCCACACCATTCCCAGGAACAAATTTTTTTCTGTGAGATGTTGTTCATTTTTACATAATTGATTAGTACTTTCTCATTCATATACATGTTGATAATTGTTGAGATAATTGACATATTTTTTTATTTATTTGCAAACAAGCATTGCAGAGAGACTCTCTAGAAGGAGGAGGACACCGGAGGCATCGATACCCCATATGGATGCAATGAGTGTTTGTTTTATGTACAATTGAGTCGTATTTTAAATTTGAAAACTTTGTTCTTACTCGATTGTACTAGTTCACTTACGTGATCAAGAAATATTGTCATTGATTTGTAGTTGCTAAAGATGCACATTGGTCATGGACAAAACAATCAAGCATCAGGGTCGAGAAAGAACAAGAGAAAGTTATAGTTTTGATGTCTGTGTCCAGGAGAAATATGTATTTTTTTGTACAATAGGAAGTTAGAGTATAGGGGTGTGGTCTAGGACAGATGTACTTTTGTTTGCATGTACATCAAAGATGTTTTTGATACATGTACATTGATAGGCCATATAAGGGCCTACTATTTTAGTATTATATATAACTTTCATGATATAAAAAATATTTCATATCAAAGCTCTTGAGATCTTCATGGTTCAGTCTTTTAAGTGTGATTATACACGTGTAGCCAAGAATGTTTCTATGTGTAATGTTCCTAATTTTTTATAGATTTTACGATTGCATGGAGATATCAGTTATAAATTTGAGAACAATGCACAATTACAATATCACGTAATGACAAAAATGTACATTTAAATTGTTTTTTACCACGATCCAATTGCATATACAATGTTAAATTGTAATCACAAAGATGGAACATACCTAATACACATAAGCACCCAAGCACAGCTGAGCAACTAATCCAACTAAGTGGAATAGAAAAGCACCTTACCCACATAACATCCTAACAAAGTTTTAAAGGATGCACGAAGTTGACACACCTAAGTGATGCACCTGTGTGGTCTACATAAAGGAAATTAGTGTTTGGCATGATGTCTTTCATCTAGCGAATACATGGGATACACATCAAACCTAAAAGTATCAGAGTATTATAAGGTTGATTAAAAATAGTGGTTATGATTACATACTGCACATTATGTATATCCTGCAAATTATTTTATTATTTTATTAATGTACATGGCATTTGATGAATGGCCTCCAGGAACAACTTTGGAAGAGACAAAAATTATGTGTGATTTTATTATAGTTTAAATTGGATGGAGAAGTACTATTATGAATCTTGTTTTATAAATTTATGTTTATGGAGTATTATTCAAAACATTCGTAGTGTGAAGATATATATTTTGTAATAATGGCATAATAGTTTGGCCACTTGTTTCCAAACATAAACATGTTCCATTACATGGTTACTGACGTAATGGAATTGTCTCCTCTTGTATTTCATCTTACAAATGATCACATCTCTTGGATGACCAAGATAAATTAATATGGGAAACAATCTTCTTTTGAATTTCTAGTCTCACGAATGATATGAGATCCTAAGATCAATTCACCTCCACATAGAGATTGACAACTCCTTTCGCCTTGATTAAAACACAAACAAAGAATATTTCTTGCTTAACAATGATGAGAAATAAGTCAAGTTCAACACCTCACAACAGGAAACAAATTTCTCAACAGCTACACATGGAATAATAGTTTGCAATAAGTATTTTTTCAAGAGGGGAATATCTACAATCACCTTCAAGCTGACCTCTATATGCAAAAATTTCACTTTCACTTACTGAGAAAAACCCTAGTTTCCAAAATTGACCTAAAACAGGATCCCTTGTCCATAGAACCAGAGTATAGGGCCACCCCTAGCACTATCTCAATATCCTGAATCCAACAGAGCCAGTGGTTCTCTGATCCGAGAAATGGTCATCATTCTATGGCACATTGAAGCCCACCTCCTATAGGCTTTCATGCACACCTGTTGAATCCTTACCCGAGGCATAGAATAGAACCTGTGCATCAAAACGTGTTTTCAGTGGGTCATGAAAGCATGTTTAGGAATGTTTCATGTGGGAATGATAGCCACATGTTCATGGTAGAGGAATGTGCAAATTTGGCCTCTATGTGCAAAAATTTCGCATTCACTTACTAAGCAAAACCCTAGTTTCCAAAATTGACCAAAAAAATGATCCCTTGTCCATGGACCCATATTAGAGGGGAACCCGTAGAACTATCCTGATGTCCTAAATCCAATGGATCCAATGATTCATCGATCCTAGCAATGGTTATCATTATATGGCACGTTGAATCCCACCTCCTACAGGCTTTCAGGGACACTTGCTGAATTGCTGCCTAGGGCATAGAATGGAAACCGTGCATCAAAACAGGATTTCGATGGGTCATGAAAGCGTGTTTAGGCATGTTTCATGTGGGAATTCTAGCCACACATTCACGGTCAAGGAATTTACAAAGATGACCCTTATGTGCAAAAATTTCTCATTCACTTACTAAGCAGAACCCTAGTTTCCAAAATTGACCAAAAAATGATCCCTTTTCCATGGACCTAGATTAGAGGGCCACCTGTAGCACTGTCCTGATGTATTGAATCCAATGGAGCTAAAGTTTTGGTGATCTAAGCAAGGGTCATCATTCTATGGAAAGTTGAAGCCCACCTCCTACAGGCTTCCAAGGACACCTGTTGAATCCCTACTCGGGGCATAGAATGGAAATCGTGCATCAAAATGGGATTTAGGTGGGTCATGCAAGCATGTTTAGGAATGTTCTATGTGTTAACTCTAGCCACATGTCCACGGTCAATCAATATGCGAAGTTGATCCCCATGTGCAAAAATTTGATATCCCCTTACTGAGCAAAACCCTAGTTTCCAAAATTGACAAAAAAAATGATCCCTTGTCCATGGACCCAGATGAGAGGGCCTCCCATAGCACTATCCCGATGTCTTGAATCCAACGAAGTCAACGGTTTGTCGATCTGAGCAACTATCATCATTCTATGGCATGTTGAAGCCCACCTCCTACAAGCTTTCAAGGACACCTATTGAATCCCTACTCGAGGAATAGAATGGAAACCATGCATCAAAATGAGCTTTCGGTGGGTCATGTAAGCATGTTTAGGCATGTTAATTATGGGAATTCTAGCCACATGTTCACGGTCAAGCAATATGCGAAGTTGACCCCCATGTGCAAAAATTTGACATTCCCTTAGTGAGATAAAACCTAGTTTCCAAAATTGACCCAAAAAATGATATTTTGTCCATGGACCTAGATTAGAGGGACTCCCACAAAACTATCCCGATGTCTTGAATCCAATGGATCCGATGGTTCATCGATCCAAGCAATGGTCACCATTCTATGGCATGTTAAATCCCACCTCCTACAAGCTTTCAGGGACACCTATTGAATCCCTCCCCGGGGCATAGAATGGAAACCGTGCATCAAAATGGGCTTTCGGTGGGTCATGAAAGCATGTTTAGGAATGTTCCATGTGGGAACTCTAGCCACATGTTCACGGTCGAGGAATTTTCAAAGTTGACCCCTATGTGCAAAAATTGGACATTCCCTTACTGAGCAAAACCGTAGTTTCCAAAATTGACCAAAAAATGATCCCTTGTCCATGGACCCAGAGTAGAGAGCCACCCCTAACACTACCCTGATGTCCTGAATCCAACGGATTTCATGGTTCATCGATCAGAGCAATGACCATCATTCTATTGCACTTTGAATCCCACCTCCTACAGGATTTCAGGGACACTTGTTGAATCCCTAATCGGGGCATAGAATGGAAACCGTGCATCAAAATGAGTTTTTCGGTGGGTCATGCAATCATGTTTAGACATGTTCCATGTGGGAACAATAGCCACACATTCACGGTCGAGGAATATGCGAATTTGAACCCTATGTGCAAAAATTTGACATTCCCTTATTGAGCAAACTATGGTTTCTATGGTTTAGAATGCAAAATATTGTTTATGGTGCAAACTTGAGTTAATAGGATTGGCTATAGGGTTTGTAATATAGGATTGGAAATGGTTATTAGGCTAGTATTACCACTCAACATCATGGATCCCATGGAGAAACAAATTATCGGGGTCAAGGAGATAATTATTGAATTCAAGGAGATTTCCTTATAGGATCAACTTCGAGATTCAAGGAAAATGAAATGGACATATCCTAGATAGAGTGGTATATAATGGTATTGGGATATATGACATGAGTCAAGCAAGCATCAATATAATACAACAAATCCATGATGAAGCTCAAGTGCAATTTATCAAGTTGTAGAAGTCTATTGAATTTATTAATATATCAAACGCTCAATCTATCAACCTGTAAATAATCAAAGAGACCATGAAACCAAAATATCTGACTACCACATACCTGACTACCTACCTGCAATCATTCTACTATACCATAGAGATCACCTCTAATAGCAACGGTATCCTTTAGCCTCTTGTGCTCGGAGTAAGGAAACACATATCGTGACTTTGGTGAGTTCTTATTTGGAATTGTTTGCAGTTGGAGGTTTTTGATAATAACTAAATTTGTATAATGGTATACAATTTGTCCTGGTCTATAAAATTCAAATACATAACCTTTTTTCTTTTGTGCATGGGAAACCTGTGTCAAATATTCTCCTTTGATAACCATCAACCCAATTGGAAAATCATTGCCCTCGGAGTCGCTTAATGAGATAATGAGGGTCTGCTTCCCATCCAAGAAACATGCCAGCCAGTAGTTAGTGTGCCATTCATTTCCTCTTAGGGAAACCACTATGTATATGTGCCTTGCATTAAATAGAGTGCAAACCTAGGAGTCAGCTAACTAAACACAACTAGTCGTCAAACATTTCAAATTTATCAACATAATAGTTGAACATGGTTGTATGAGATCTGAAATGCGGTCATAGTCATGTGAAATACTCAACTGACCCTCCTCCAACTGGGATAATTCTTCAGTTATTTGTCGACCAATGGGGAGTGATACATGATCCCGGTTGTCAACCCAATCTGTGCATTCACAATTTTCCCATTCACTACTGCTACATGGATAACAAAAACAAGAGAGTTTCCTTGTGCACATTTCAACTATAGCATTGTTTGACATTCTAACAGAATGGAATTCACGAGTTCCTTGGGCAGTCTTGCACTCATATAGGTGTGATCGATATACATCGACCACCTCCCAAAAATAAAAATGTACATGTTATTTTTTAGATGATTGGCTTCTTTCCTTCTAGCTCCCTTCCCCATCACTGAAGAACACCATGCAACAATGGTCTTTGCATCTCGGATGAGTGAAATAGTTGTGAATTTCATCTCTTTCCTACTTAATGCAGTCTTGATGCATGCACCTGCTCCATCATGTTCCCCTTTTCTGTGTCCGGTCTCAAAATAGTTCCAAATATGTGGCACCTTATGCCTCTTATGGAGAATGCACAACCATTGCAAGACACGTGAATTTTTGAATTTCCCTGCATAACCATCAGACCAAATCCAATGTTGTTCCATCTGTATATTGTTATCCTCTAGCTGATTATAGAACAATTGAAAGTTGTGTTGTACAAAAGCCAAGTCATGACACCTGTCATCACTTATGTAAAAGTGATACTCCTTCAATATAACCCTTTTCTCTTCAATACTATCTTCCCCATGTCTATAGGTGATATGGACCATTATGCTGACCTAGTCTGAGTGATAATATTGTCTATATTGAATCTCGTTTTGTGGTTGAAGAGTGTTGTTTCCCACAAAATTGACCAGTAATAATATAGTTCCATGTATCCCTGAACATTCTAAACTACTCATCTTGCCAACGAGTCACATGTACATGCTTTACATATTATTGTGTCTTTTCAAATAATTCCTCCATGAAGTTGCATACCAGTACCTAGTAGATCAAAAATAAAGATGTACATATCAATAGGTTGTTACATATATGAAGTAGCAATACAAGAAGAAAAAAATACTATTCAGGAACTCGTTACTAACCTGATAGGTGACCAATTGTATTTTTTTTCTTTCATTCCCTCCACTGATATCATATGTGACATATTTGAATGATTGCAAGTTCACTTCATGTCTCCCAAGTTCATGCTCATCGGTGACATGTATGCATTTGTCCAAAATGCCATTCCACCACACCTTGGGCATGTCCCATCTATGCAAGGCCTTTGATAAAATGTGCAACCTTCTGTCCTTCTACACAAAATGCTATGGATAAAGTCTCTAGATGATGTCGGTGGCATTGTAGTTGAGCATTCTTGCACAAGAGTGTTATGCAAGACATGTAATATATGTATATATGTGTCATAATAATAACTGTACTCAATGTGATATCAACAACAACATGTGTTATGAGTTGTGTTTATTTTAACATACCATGGTTTGTGTTGGGTAAAATAACTCCCAATTCATATTATTCCATTGCTAATACATATATTTATACAATTCATATGTCGGTTGTGATTCAACTTTCGACCAACCTATTCATATTCCTACATGACTATTCACATTCAGAATATATTTACATATTGTATAATCCCGACGGATTATAAACCAACAATCCCCCCCTTAATCCGAAGGGGTGTTAGTAAGTCCGAGCATGTTTCTGAATCTTTCAAACTTTTCTCGTCCAAGCACTTTGGTGAAGATGTCTGCAACTTGATCATTTGTGGAACAATGTCGAAGATGGACTGTCTTGGCCTCTACATGATGTCGAATCAAATGATACTTTGTGTTGATGTGTTTGGTTCGATCATGGAATCTAGGGTTCTTAGCCAGCTTGATTGCAGAAGTATTGTCGATCAATAATGGAGTGTAGTTCTCTTGTTTTTCTTGCAAATCTTCAAGTATCTTCCTGAGCCATACTATTTCTTTCGTTGCTTCAGCTGCAGCCACATATTCTGCTTCTGTTGTTGAATCTATCGGAACTGACTGTTTGCGTGATCTCCATGAGATAGCTGTTGATCCAAGACTCATAGTGTATCCAGAATTTGATACTCCTGTCTCCTTATCGCCATCAAAATCTGAGTCTGAGTACCCAATAAGTTTGAAGTCATCCACTTTAGAGTACTTGAGTCCAATGTCTTGAGTCCCCTTCAAGTATCTTAGAACTCTTTTTGCAGCTAACCAGTGTCCTTCACAAGGTTTATGCATGAACCTTGAAAGTATGCCAACAACATAAGAAATATCTGTTCTAGTTGTTGTAAGGTAGATAAGACTTCCTACAAGTTGTCGATTCTTGGTTGCATCCTCAAATTCTTTTCCTTCGCTTGATGTGAGCTTCATTTTCTGTTCCATTGGAGTAGAGATAGGGTCGCATTCGGTCATGCAAAATTTGTTTAGTAGTTCTCCAACATATTTTTTCTGAGATAGGAATATGTACTTAGGATGTTGAGTGACTTCAATTCCTAAGTAATAGTGGAGATGTCCCATATCTGTCATTTCAAAGATCTTTTTCAAATCTTTCTTTATGGATGCTATATAGCTCTCATTGTTCCCTGTCATCAAAAGATCATCTATTTACACCACAAGATACACAACAGATCTTCAAAATTTCTTTATAAACAGTGTTGCATCATCAAGATCAAAATGTTCAAAATTTAACTTCAAAAGATGCTCGGTTAATTTTTCATACCATGCGCGAGGTGCTTGTTTTAGGCCATACAAGGATTTGAAAATCTTGCATACCTTTTGTTCTTTTCCTTTCACAACAAAGCCTTCTGGATGAGACATGAAGACATTCTCTTTTAAGTCTCCATTCAAGAAAGCAGTCTTCACATCCATCTGATGAACTTTACACCCTTTCTGAGCAGCTAAAGAGAGTAAGGTACGGATGGTAGCCCATTTTGTTGTAGTAGAGAACGTTTCTTCATAGTCAATTCCTTCCTTCTGTGCATAGCCTTTTTCTACAAGCCTCGCTTTGTGCTTGTCAAGTGAGCCATCTGATTTGTATTTGTTCTTGTACACCCACTTGTAGCCAATTGGTTTGGTTCCAATTGGAGGGTCAACCAGCTTCCAAGTTCCATTCTTCATGAGTGCATCATACTCATTCCGCATAGCTTCTTTCCACTCAACTCGAGTAGAAGCTTCTTCAAAGGAAGTTGGTTCAAAGTTAGCAGATAAATTAAATTCACAATCAAATAATACATCGATGTCATCACCTGAATTATCTGCTTCTCCTCCATCTTCATGTCTTTTTGAACTTCTTGTTCCCGTCTTTCCAACTTCATCCGGATGGACACTTTCAAGTGTTTTTGTGGCCCATTTAGGAATCTTCCGTGATGGTCCTAGTTGATCAGCTGGTGGTGCTTCATCATTGATTGAGAGTCTTTCAATTCTCTCAATCACATCATCCAGTTGAATCTCTTGTTGAGGTGAAGTAGCAAGAACTTCTTCATGCGGGGGATTTGGTGCTTCATATGGAAATTCCAAAGGTTGATCCAGAATAGGAATCCCCCCTTCAAGGTTTGGAATTTCATATTCATTTTCAGAATATTTCTTTGGATGAGGATATTCTTCCAAATGATCAAGCTGTCTCTCAATGGACTAGTCATTTTTATTAGTCTCAAGAAAAATGACATCTCTGGAAATAACAAACTTCTTGTTTACCTCATCATACAGACGGTATGCCTTCGAGTATTCTTTGTACCCCAGGAAAATGCATTTTCTGCTTCGAGCACCAATCTTGTTTCTTTGCTCCTTTGGAATCAAGGCATAACAAGTGGAACCAAAAACTCTGAGATGCCTGACTGAAGGGAGATGGCCAAACCACATTTCATGTGGAGTCTTGTTATCAAGAGCATTTGAGGGACTTCTGTTTCTCAAATAGGCTGCACATTTTACTGCATCACCCCAAAACATTAGTTTTACATTCTTGAAAAACATCATTGAGCAAACCATATTCATTATGGTTCTGTTCATTCTTTCTGCTACACCGTTTTGTTGAGGATTGTAGGGAACTGTAGTCTGATGTGCAATTCCATGTTGGCGAAGATAATCTTCAAAATCATTTGAAGTGTATTCTTTCCCATTGTCAGTACGAAGTGTACCAATTTTAGATTGTGCTTGTTTTTCTATCAATGCATGAAAGTCTTTGAATGTTTGAAATGCTTCTGATTTTGTCTTTAAACAGTAAATCCAGCACATTCTTGAGTAGTCATCAACAAAGGTCATAAAATACTTATTACCATTAGCAGAAGGAGTTGGCATTGGGCCACATAAATCATAATGCACTAATTCTAATTTCCTACTTGCTCTGAAATTAGATTCATGGAATGGCAACTTACTGTGTTTCCCTAATATACATGCATCACATTTGCTCTTATCTTTGGGAATGGTGGGAAAACCAAATACACCATTCTTTCTCAACAAACGAAGACTGTTATAATTCAGATGACCAAATCTTGCATGCCGCAATAAACTTGATGACAAATTACCTTCTCCATGCTGAGAGAAGTAGGCATAGTTCTGAACTCTTGCAGATGAACCCTTTAGCTTCAATAGCTTCCCATCTTCGTATCCAGTCATGATGACTTGGTTGTCAGAGGACTTTCTTATTTCTACGATTCCATCAAACATGTGGATGGAATGGCCTTGCTGTCGTATCTCCACTAAGGACAGCAGGCTTCTCTGCAACTCTGGAAGATAAAGAACATTCTTCAACAAGAAATCAGGGAATCCAGGCATCTTCAGTCGAATGGTGCCCATTCCCTTTGGTTTAAGACTTGACTTATCTGCAAAGTACACTACGCCATTTATTGTTTCATTAAGTTCTTCAAAACAGTCTTTTCTAAAAGTCATGTGTGATGTTGCACCAGTATCAAGCAGCCAACAATCTTTGTGAGATGAAAGTGAAGTCATTTCATTAATTCCAAGATTACAATGTGCAACAATACAATGAGCAGAATCAGTATGGGGGGTTAGAGTGGAGTTGGGGGTGGGATTTTAGGAGCATATGTGACAATAATGAGTATGGGGTTTTACTAATAAAAACGGGCACTTATTTTTATTGAAGCAAACGTGCGCACGATTTTATTGACTTAATGGGCACGCATTTTTATTGACATAAATGGGCACGTGATTTGTAGCTATATTGTTTGGTTTGTGATTATACCATTTAAAGGTTTGGGGAAGGGGGGTGGTAAGGGGTTAGAGGTAGACATGGAGAGGGAGTGTTAAGGAGTTAGAGGTAGAGATCAATGGGGGTGTTAAGATATTGAGGGTAAGTGGAGAAAGAGAGAAAGAGATTGATACAATGTGTTAGTAGGGGGACAGATAGAGAGGAGGAGGATGGGGGGTGCGGCGTTAGAGGACGGGAGAGGGGGAGGGGGATGTGTGTGTGTGTGTGTACATGTGTGTGTTTGTCTGTGTGTGTGTGTGAGAGAGAGAGAGAGA